>APFE030325460.1:0-17338 GCA_000404065.3 Pinus taeda
ATAATAAATACAAATTTTATAGGGTATTCAAAATATTTTCATTATGTAAATACAATCATTCACATGTAACAAATTCTGACTCACCTAAATTAATGAAAAAGACAGGATGAAATAAATTAAAACACTATGTGTACATAAATAAATTAAAACATTATGTGTGTGTGTCTATATATATATATATATAGATAACTGTGAAAGCAATGAAATTAAAGGTGAAAAAAAAAATTATCCACTTTTATTTTTCAAAAAACAATCCACCTCCAATTAAAGCCAATAGAAAACCTATTGTAATAACAACAAATCGCTGTTAGTTCATTCGAAATTCAAACTCACATCATAATAGTGATTCCTTCGAAATTCAAACTCACATCATAATAGTTTATTAAACTCAAATCGTTGTTAATTCATTCGAAATTGAAACTCACATCATAATAGTGATTCCTTCGAAATTCAAGGAAGTGCTGACCTCGGCTTGCGCCGGCAACACCATCGTCGGCTTCTTGCCGCCAATTTCACCATCCTCGGTTTATTTGATGGTCTTCGAGATTCTTGGTTCGAATCCAATGCAAAACGAGGGCGCGGAGGTGAGCCGGGAAGTTGTGAGTCGCGTATAGCCTGGTGGGAATATAACTTGGTAAACGAGGGAGCAGAGGTGAGTTGGGAAGTTGTGAGTCACGTGTAGCCTCGTGGGAATATAACTTGGTAGCGGGGGTGAGCCGTGAAGTTGTGCGCTCGGAATATTCGGCGCAGCGGGGATGTATAACTTGGTATAAGTTTACACCCAGGAATTAGGTAACATTTCCATCAGAACGAAGAGGAAATACAAGTTAACGAAGAGACAATACAAGGCAAAGGGAGTAGAAATGACAATGTAGAGAAGTAGGCAAGAGCAGAGAGCCAACATGCTTACTGTACCTCTTCTGGAGGGACACCTGGGCTCCATCGGCAAAGGAAAGGATGATAAACCTACGTCATTGCATGTTATGCCCGTCAATAGACGGAGTATCAAATAAACCGAGAAATTTGTGGTCAAGAAGCCGAGGATGATAAACCCAGAAATTTGCAGTCAAGAAGCCGAGGATGGCATTGTCCGCGCAAGCCAAGCTCACCAAATCATGATAGTGATTCATTCGAAGATTGTATGAATAGAGCCACTTAAATTACAAGCCTATGCAGATCGGTAACTCGATAATAAAGGTGGATTTAGATTGAAAGGAGATCATAAATTTCGTCAGCCCAGATGGATTCATTGAAATAAGCCAGAGGGACATTAAACCTCCACAACTTAAAGAAATATTAATTAAATAAGGAAATAATAAGCCTAGGTTAATTCCTAAAAAGAGGCGAATGGGTTAAGTTAACAATAGCTAACACAGAATAGATGAATTAAATGACTAAAAGGCAGAGGTAAAACCTTTATTAATCGAAAATTGAATTAATTCAAACCAACAGACACATGGAGCTGCTGCAAAACTATTCACATATCTGTAATTCGACGATTTCATTTTGTGAATCTTATAGTGGGAATCCTATAGCCACCAGCATTTCCGTATTTCTTCCATTCAGTTCTCCCAATTTTTTTCATCTAAAATATTTGCAAACAAAGATTATACACTAAACTCAAGCATGAAGAGATGAAAATTGTTGAGCCATTTAAAAAGAAATCAAGGAAAGAGAAGCTACATCCATACATACCAGTAACTCGATCTCGATTTTATTTTCTGAATCCTATTTCCTTACCTCTTTCCATTAAGTTCTCCCAGCATATGATTTTCTGCATCTAAAATATGTGCAATCAAAAGGTTATTCATTGCACCTGAAGAACACCAATAAAATAGAAGCAGATTTAAAAGAAAAAAAAATATGCTACATAGAGAACAATGCAAGATTGATCTAAATGATAGAAACGATAAACAACAACTGAAGCCTGGTTTTAAATTCATCGAGCTACATGACCGTTGAGTATAGAGACAGCTGGGTATAGAGATGTTGTTTTTTGCTTTTCCAAGTTGAAATGGAGTGTTTCTTGTGTGTTCTTGTAAATCGAAATTGAGTGTTGGTTTAAGCTTTCTAATTACGAATTAAAATGGAACGGTGTGTGTTTTAAGATGGTATCAGTGGGTGGATGGGAGAGTGGGTCGGTGGGTGGATGGGCAGGCGGGCGGACTTGATTTTGAATATTGTGCAGATTTTTCGGACTTGATTTCGAATATTGTGCGGATTTTTCATTTTATTCACAGTGGGTGATATAGAGGGAGAAGTGCCTTCCTCCACTACTACTCATCATCCTAGTCCGCACGCCCAACCAGCCACCCACCCACCGCTACCACTCACTTCTTAAAACACAATGTTCCATCTCGATTTACAAGCTTACCCGAATCTGTGAAGTCGTGGTCACACTTTTATTTAATGGAGGTGAATTTATTGAATTACTCCTAATTTCATTTTAATTAATGAAAATAACAAATGAAAATTCATATCAGAACAAGAACATAATTCATGGAAGTTTTATTTCTCTTTTGAATCCTAATTGTTTTGCATCTCTTTTGAAATTCGTAAAGGAATCCTAATTTTTTTTGCATCTCTTTTGAAATTTGTTTGTATGAAATCTGCATGTATGAAATCTGCATGTTAGATGTTTTTTGCATCTCTTTTGAAATTTGTTTCTATGAAATATGCATGTATGAAATCTGCATGTTAGATGTAAAGGTCTACAGATTTATTCTTATTTATAGACCAATTTTTTCCATTTTCTATTTTTTTTTTTATATTGGTGATAAAAAATGATACGGAATTTCACTCTAAAAAATTTGTTGATCTGCTATATTGAATCTATAAGATTATTTATATTCAATAGGTAATTTGATTTTGAAATTTTATTTTCAGAAAATCTTTCACCTTAAATTGGAAGGCATGATAATGTTTTTTAAATTCATGTGTGGTTTACTATTAACGAACTTTTTAACAAACTTTTAAATTACTACGCCTAAATACTCTAGTCATGACTTGCTTCCTGCACCTAAATACCAGGTCATGAAATTGAGGTTATGAAAACTAGCATTTAAGGAGAAAAGTCCGCCGATTTTTTACTGTCATTAAATACTATGTAATAGGTTATAATTCTAGTGTTAGAGTAAAAAAGAGTTCATGGAAATTTAATTAATAATTATAGCTTACACACAAAAATTTTCACTGCCATTAAATGTTAAGTCATAGGTTATAAATTTTAGTGTTGAGTAAGAGTTTATAGATTATGAAACTTATTATTTCTTACCACAAAGAGAACGCTACTAATTGCTTTGCTATGTAGTTTTGTTTCCTTTCTCTTTATATATATATATATATAATATATATATATATATATATATATATATTAATAATATATTTTAATTAAGTGGGAAAAACAACAATAATGGTTGTTTTTTTGTTTTTTTAATTTTTATATATTTTAATTTTTTTATATTGTTTTAAGTAAGTGGGAAAATCTATAATAATAATTTGTTTTTTTCTAAGGATATTGTTTTAAGTAAATGAGAAAATCTATAGTAATTGAGTTGTTTACGGTTTGGTGTTTAGGGTTTTGGTTTAGGGTTTAGATTTTATAACTCTTTAGTAAATTCTTTTAATAAATAATTAAATAAAATTTGCAAAACACTTTTTTGAATGTTATAAAATTCTTAGGGTTTAGGGTTTTAGGTTTAGGGTTGAGGATTTAGGGTTTATGGTTTACGGTTTGGGTTTTATAATTTACGGTTTAGTGTTTATGACACATTAGTAGGTGCTTTTAATGAGCACTTTAAAAAAAGGTTACAAAAGGCTTTTTAAAATGTTATAAAATGTTCAGGTTTTATGGTTTAGGATTTGGGGTTTATGGTTTAAGGTTTAGGGTTTAGTGTTTAGGTTTTATAACACCTTATTAAATTCTTTAATAAACACTTAAATAAAAGATACAAATCACTTTTTAGAAGGTTATAAAATGCTTAGGGTTTAGATTTTGGGGTTTGGAGTTTGGGTTTTATGGTTTAGCACTTAGGTTTTAGGGTTTAGGTTTTGTAAAAATTTAATAAATTCTTTTAATAAACATTCAAATAAAAGTTGCAAAATGCTTGGTAAAATGTTTTAGAATTCTTAGGGTTTATGGTTTAGCATTTAGGGTTTATAATACTTTAGAAAATACTTTTAATAAACACTTAAAAAATGTAAACGCTTTTTAAAATGTTATAAAATGCTTACGTTAGGGTCTAGTGTTTAGTATTTGGGATTTATGACCTTTAGTAAATACTTTTAATAGGAACTTAAAAAAAAGCTACAAAATGCTTGTTAAAATATTATAAAATGCTTAATGTTTAGGTTTTAGGCTTTAAAATGTTATAAAATTATTAGGGTTTATGGTTTAGGGTTTATAAATCGTCATTAGATTCTTTTAATAAAAACTTAAAAAAGGTAACAAAAGAATTGGTAAAGTGTTATAAAATACTTGGGGTTTAGATTTTAAGGTTTCCTGTTTGGGGCTTAAATTGTTATAAAATTCTTAGGATTTAGGATTTTTGGCTTAGTATTTATAGCAATTTAGTAAATTCCTTTTATAAAAGCTTATAAAAAGGTTACAGAAATCTTGTTAAATTTCACTAAATCCTTAGGGTTTAGGGTCTGAAAAGTTATAAAATACATAGGATTTAATGTTCATAAGACTTGAGAAAATTCTTTTAATAAATGCTTAAAAAAACTTACAAAATGCTTTTGAAAATGTGATTACATGCTTAGTTTTTGGTGTTTAGGGTTTAGGGCTTAGGGTCTATGGTTTAAAACATTGTTGTAAATGCTTTTAATAAACACTTGAAAACAAGTTACAAAACTCTTTTTAAAATGTTATAAAATGCTCATGGTTTAGTGTCTAGGGTTTATGCTTTAGGTATTCAAATTTTATAAAATGATTAGGGTTTAGAGTTTAGGGTTTAGTGTTTACAAGACTTTATTAAATTATTTAAATAAAAAATTAAAAAAAGTTACAAAGCTCTTGTTAAAATGTTATGAAATTCTTAGGGTTTAGGGTTTAGAATGAGTTAGTAAATGATTTTAATAAACACTTAAATAAAAGTTACAAAACCCTTTTTTAAATGTTGTAGAATGGTTAGGGTTTATGATTTATGGTTTATAAAATATTAGAAAATCCTTTTAATAAACACTTAAATAAAAATTACAAAACGATTTTAAAAATGTTATAAAATTCTTAGGGTTTATGGTATAGGGTTTATGGTTCAAGGTTCAGGGCATATTAATTACGGTTTATAATACTTTAGTAAATTATTTTAATAAACACTTCAATAAAAGTTAAAAACAAATTTTAACATGTTATAAAATACCTAGGGTTTATGGTTTTACGTTTTAGGGTTTATAACACTTTAGTAAATGGTTTTAATAAACACATAGATAAAGATTACAAAACACTCTTTAAAATGTTATAAAATACATAGGGCTTGGGGTTTACGTTTTAGGATATAGGGTTTAGGGTTTATCTTTTAGGGTTTAGGTTTTATAACATTTTATTAAATTATTTTAATAAACATTTACATAAAAGTTACAAAACACTTTTTAAAAGGTTATAAAATGCTTAATGTTTGGGGTTTAGTGTTGTGGGTTTGAAGTTTGGGGTTAAGAATTTAGAGTTTAGGGTTTAGAGGTTTATAATACATTAGTAAATGCTTTTAATAAACCCACTTAAATAAAATTTCCAAACCGCTTGTTAAAGTGTTATAAAATACTTAGGGTTTAGGGTTTAAAATACATTAGTAAATGCTTTAGATAAACACTTAAAAAAAGTCGCAAAACGTTTTTGAAAATGTTATAAAATGTGTAATTTTTACGGTGAGGTTTTAGGGTTTTGGGTTTGGGATTTATACCACTTTAGTTAATTCTTTTAAAAGGAACTTTAAAAAAAGTTACAAAACACTTGTTAAAATGTTATAGAATGCTTAGGGTTTAGGGTTTAGGGTTTATAACACTCTGTAAATTCTTTTAATAAACAATTAAAAAAAGTAGCGGAACGCTTCTTAAAATGTTATAAAATATTGAGGGATTAGAGTGTAGAGTTTAGTGTTGATAACATTTTAGTAAATGCTTTTAATAAAAACATAATTTTTTTTATAAATCTTGATAGAATTTCATTAAATGCTTAGGGTTTAGGGTATAAAATGTTATAAAATGCATAGGGTTTAGGGTTTTTAAGACTTTAGTAAATTCTTTTAATAAACACTTAAAAAAAGTTACAAAATGCTCTTTAAAATGATATAAATTCTTAGTGTTTAGGGCTTAGGATTTATAACACTTCAATAAATACCGTTAATAAACACTTAAAAAAAACTACAAAACACTTTTTAGATTGTTATGAAATGCTTAGTCTTTAGGGTTTAGTGTATAGAGTATAGGGTTTAGGGTTTAGGGACAATTTAGTTAATGCTTTCAATAAAACTTTAATAAAAGTTACAAAATGCTTGTTAAAAGCTTATATAATCCTTAGGTTTTAGGGTTTACAACACTTTAGTAAATGGTTTTAATAAAACCTTAAAAAAGTTACAAAAGGCTTATTAAATTGTTATAAAATGCTTAGGTTTTATTGTTTAGGGTTTAGCGCTTTAAAAAGCTACAAAATACATGTTAAAATGTAATAAAATACTTAAGGTTTAGGGTTTATAAAACTTTAGTAAATTCTTTTAATAAACACTAAAACAAGAGTTACAAAATGCTTGTGGGTTTAAAATGTTATAAAATTCTTACGGTTTAGCGTTTGGGGTGTGGAGTTTAGGGTTTAGTGTTTATGGTTTATAATGATTTAATAAATTATATTAATAAAAACTTAAATAAAAGTTAGAAACTATTTCTAAAATGTTGTAAAATGGTTAGGGTTTAGAGCTTAGGGTTTAGGGTTTAGCGTTTAGGGTATAGGGTTTATAAAAACTTAGTAAATGGTTTTAATAATCACTTGAATAAAAGTTACAGAAAGCTTTTGAGAACGTTATAAAATCCTTAGGTTTTAGCATTTAGGGTTTAGGTTTTATAACACTTTAGTAAATTATTTTAATAAACACTTAAGTAAAAGTTACAAAACACTTTATAAAATGTTATAAAATTCTTAGGGTTTAGGGTTTGGGGTTTAAGGTTTAAGGCTTAGGGTTTAGATTTTATAACACTTTAGTGGATTCTTTTAATAAACACTTAAATCAAAGTTACAAAACACTTCTCAAAATGTTTTTAAAATTCCTAGGGTTTATGGTTTGGTGTTTTGGGTTTAGGGTTGATGGTTTAGGATTTAGAGTTTAGGGTTTATAACACTTAAGTCTTTCAATAAACACTTAAAAAATTACAAAACACTTTTTAAAATATTATATAATACTTAGGGATTAGGGTTTAGGGTTTAGCATTGAGGTTTTGGGGTTTACCTTTTAGGGTTTAGGGTTTAAGGTTCACAGTTTAGGGTTTAGGGTATAGGGTTTAGTGTTTGGGGTTTAGGGTTTAGGGTTTAGTGTTTATGGTTTATGGTTTATAACCATTAATTAAATCGTTTTAATAAAAACTTAAATAAAAGTTATAAAATGTTGAGGGTTTAGGGTTTAAAAAGTTATAAAATGCTTAGCGTTGGTTTATAAGACTTGAGTAAATTGTTTTAATAAACACTTTAAAAAAAAGCAACAAAACTCTTGTTAAAATGTTATTAAATACTTAGGGTTTAGGGTTTAGGGAAAGTTAAGTAAATGATTTTAATAAACATATTAGAAAAAGTTACAAAATTCTCACTAAAATGTTATAAAATTATTAGGGTTTAGGGTTTATATTTTATAGCACTTGAGTAAATGGTTTTAATAAAAACTTAAAACAATATTATAAAACACTTATTGAAATATTATGGAATACTTAGGGTTTAGGGTTAAGGCTTTAAAATGTTACAAAATTCTTAGGGTTTAGGGTTTAGGGTTTTAAAAAGTTGCAATTTGTTTGTTAAAATGTAATAAAATGCTTAGGGTTTATAACACTTTAGTAAATTGTTTTAGAAAACACTTAAAAAAAGTTACAAAATGGTTATTAAAATGCTACAAAATGCTTAGGGTTTAGGGTTTAGTGTTGGGGGTTTAAAATGTTATAAAATTCTTAGGTTTTATGGTTTGGGGTGTGGGGATTAGAGTTTAGGGTTTATTGTTTATAATTATTTAATAAATTCTTTTATCAAAAGCTTAAATAAAAGTTAAGAAATAGCTTTTAAAATGTTATAAAATGCTTATGCTTTGTTGTTTTATGGTTTATGGTTTAGGGTTTGGGGTTTACGGTTTAGGGTGTAGGGTTTATAACAATTTAATACATGGTCTTAATATACTTAAATAAAATTAAAAAAAAAATTAAAATGTTATAAAATCCTTAGGTTTAAGGGTTTGGGTTTAGGGTTTAGGGTTTACAACACTTTAGAAAATGATTTTAAGAAACTCTTAAGTAAAAGTTACAAAACATTTTGTAAGATGCTATAAATCTCTTAGGATTTAAATTTTAGGGTTTAGGTTTTGGTATTTAGGGTTTATAAGACCTTTGTAAATGATTTTAGGGTTTAGGGTTTATAAGACCTTAGTAAATGCTTTTAAGGTTTAGGGCTTAGGCTTTAAGCATTAGCCTATACAGCTCAATATTTGGGGATCAGGGTTTAGCATTGATAACAATTAGTTAAATTCTTTCAATAAAAATTAAATAAAAGTTGGAGAATGATTTTTAAAATGTTATAAAAATTTAGTTTTTAGGGTTTACGGTTTGGGGTTTGTGGGTTGGGATTTAGGGTTTAGGGTTTATGTTTTCTAAGGCTTTGGAAAATTATTTTAATAAAGAAATAAATAAAAGTTACAAAAATCTTTTTAAAATGTCATAGAATGCTTAGGGTTTAGGGTTTACAGTTTAAGGTTTATAACACTTTAGTGAATGCTTTTAATAAACACTTAAATAAAAGTTTCAAAACACTTTTTAAAATGATATAAAATCCTTAGTGTTTAGGGTTTAGTGTATAGGGTTTATGGTTTATAACACTTTAGTAAATTCTTTTAATAAACACTTAAATAAAAGTTACATAACACTCTTTAAGATGTTATAAAATGTTCAGGTTTTAGGGTTTGGTGTTTTAGGTTTTAGGGTTTTAGGTTTAGGGTTTAAGGTTTATAACACTTTAGTAAATTATTTTAGTAAACACTTAAATAAATGTTACAATACATCTTTTTAAAATGTTATAAAATTGTTAGGGTTTAGGGTCTAGGGTTTATTTTATAATGTTTATGGTTTAGGGTTTACCATTTAAGGTTTAGGTTTTATAACACTTTACTAAATTTGTTTAATAAACACTTAAATAAAAGTTAAAAAACACTTTTCAAAAGGCTATAAAATGATTAGTGTTCAATGTTTACAGTTTAGGGTTCATAACATTTTAGTAAATTCTTATGGTTTAGGGATTGGAACTTATCGGTTTGGATTTAGGGTTTAGAGCTTATAAAAAATTATTAAATGCTTTTAATAAACAATTAAAAAAAGGTTATAAAACACTTGATAAAATGTTATAAATTCTTAGGTTTGGGGACGATTTAGTAAATACTTTTAATAAACACATTAAAAAAGTTACCAAACCCTTGTTAAAATGTTATAAAATTCTTAGGGATTAGAGTTTACAACCCTTTTGTAAATGGTTTTAATAAACACTTAAAAAGAGTTACAAAAGGCTTATTAAAATGTTATAAAATGCTTACGTTTAGGTTTTAAAATGTTATAAAAGTCTTAGGCTATAATGTTTAAGGTTTTAAAAAGTTACAAAGCACTTGTTAAAATGTAATAAAAATTTTATGGTTTAGGGTTTATAATGCATTAGTAAATTATTTTGATAAACACTTAACAAAAAGTTACAAAATGCTTCTGGGTTTAAAATGTTATAAAATTCTTAGGGTTTAGGATTTACGATTTAGGATTTTGGGGTGTGGAGTTTAGGGTTTATGGTCGATGGTTTCTAATGCTTTAAGGAATTATTTTAATAAATTCTTAAATAAAAGTTACAAAATAGTTTTTAAATTGTTGTAAAATGGTTAGGGTTTAGGGTTTATGCTTTAGTGTTTAGGGTTTGGGGTTTATGGTTTACGTTTTATGGTTTAGGGTTTATAAAACTTTCGTAAATGGTTTTAATAAACACATAAATAAAATTTACAAAACACTTTTTTAAATGTTATAAAATCCTTATGTTTTAGGGTTTCATGTTTAGGGTTTTGGGTTTATAACATTTTAGTAATTTCTTTTAATAAACACTTAAGTAAAAGTTACAAAACACTTCATAAAATTTTATAAAATTATTAGGGTTTATAGTTTCTGGTTTAGGGTTTGGAATTTAGGGTTTATGGTTTAGTGTTTACGTTATATAACATTTTAGTAAATGCTTTTAATAAACACTTCAATAAAAGCTACAAAACACTTTTCAATTTTTTTTTAAAATTATTAGGGTTTATGATTTAGGGTTTTTGGTATAGGGTTTTGGTTTTTATAAAACTTTAGTAATTTATTTTAGTAAACATTTAAAAAAAAAGTTACAACACGCTTTTAAAAATGTCATAAAATGCTTCCAGATTAGGGTTTAGGGTTTAGCGGTTAAGGGTTTTGGGTTTAGGGTTTAGGTTTTAGGGTTTAAAGTTTAGGATTTATGGTTTAGGGTTTATAACACTTTAGTAAATTATTTTAATAAACACTAACATAAAAGTTACGAAACACTTTTTAAAAGGTTATAAAATGCTTAGGGTTGGGGTTTGGGGTTTGGGGTTTAGGGTTTATATTTTAGGGTTTATAACACTTAGGTAGATTTTTTTAAGTTACAAAATACTTTTAAAATGTTATAAAAAGCTTCAATTTTAGGGTTTAGTGTTTAGGATTTACAGTTTGGAGTTTACGATTTAGGGTTTTTTTTCTTTAGTAAATTCTCTTAATAAACACTTAAATAAAAGTTAAAAAATGATTTTTAAAATGTTGTGAAATGCTTAGTATTTAGGGTTTATAACACTTTAGTAAATTCTTTTGATAAATAATAAAATAAAAATTACAAAATGCTTTTAAAAATGTTATAAAATACTTAGGTTTTATGGTTTATGGTTTAGGGTTTGGGGTTTAGCGCTTATGATTTAGCGTTTAAAATGATTTAGTAATTTTTTTTAATAAACACTTAGTTAAAAGTTACAAAAATAATTTTAAATGCTATAAAATTATTAGGGTTTAGATTTTAGGGTTTAGAGTTCAGAGTTTCGGGATTATAACACTTTAGTAAATGCTCTTAATAAACACTTAAATAGAATTACAAAAATGTTTTTAAAACGTTATAAAATGCTTAAGGTTTAGGTATTAGGGTTTATGATTTAGGGTTTCGGGTTTAGAACACTTTAGTAAATTATTTTAATAAGCACTTAAATAAAATTTAGAAAATGACCTTTAAAATGTTATAAATTCTAAGGTTTAGAGTTTAGGGTTTAGAGTTTAGAGTTTAAGGTTTAGGGTTTGAGGTTTAGAGTTTACTGTTTAGGGTTTGTGGTTTAGATTTTATGGTTTAGGCTTAATAACACTTTATTAAATTCTTTTGTTAAAAACTTAAATAAGAATTACAAAATGCTTTTTAAAATGTTATAAAATTCTTAGGGTTTAGAGTTTAGGGTTTAGGGTTTTGAGTTTAGTGTTTAAGGTTTAGTGTTTAGGGGCTAAGGTTTATGGTTTACGATTTAAGGTTTAGGTTTTGTGGTTTAGTATTTAGGGTTTAGGTTTTATAAGGCTTTAGGGTTTGGGGTTTAGGGTTTAGTGTTTAGGGTTTAGTGTTTGGGGTTTAGTGTTTAGGGTTTATGGTTTAGTAAATTATTTTAATAAACTTTCAAATAAAGGTTACAAAATGCTTTTTAAAATGTTATAAAATACTTAGTATTTAGGTTTAGGGTTTTTGGTTTGGAGTTGAGTGTTTAGGGTGTAGGGTTTAGGTTTCTAATTTTATAACACATTACTAAATTCTTTTTATAAACACTTAAATCAATTTTAAAAAACTATTTTTAAAATGTTATAATATGCTCAGGGTTTAGGGTTTATAACACTTTGGTAAATTCTTTTAAGAAACACTTAAATAAAAGTTAGAATACTCTTCTTAAAAAATGTTATCAAATGCTTAAGGTTTAGGGTTTAGGGTTTGGGGTTTATGTTTTAGGGCTTAAACGCTTTATTAAATTCTTTTAATAAACACTTAAATAAAATTTACAAAACACTTTTTAAAATCTTATAAAATTCTTAGGGTTTATGGTTTAGGGTTCAGGATTGGGCATTTAGGGTTTAGGGCTTAGGGTTCACGGTTCAAAATGTTATAAATTGCTTAGGGTTCATGGTTTAGGGCATATTTTTTCGGGTTTAGGGTTTAGGGTTTTCTGTCTATAGTTAATGGTTTATAACATTAAAAAATATATAGTAGCTATAAAAGTTGATTGAGGGCTCTCACGTGGCCAACTGTATAAAGATTCTATGCGGTTGAGCCTACAATTGGATGGAGAGTCATCTCCAAAACATTGTTGCGGCCAACAAGATCCAAGTAGAAAAACAACTTCAAAATATGCAGTAAGAGATATCTTCACTTTACAAATAAGTCTTTACTTCTCATGTTTTTGTAACTTATATGCTAATCAGTTCAATATTTATATTTTAACTATTAATAACATGGATTGATCCAAATAGTTTGTATGTTTTGATTTCTGATGATTGCATACGGTACCAAAGCTCGATTTAAACACTTAGAACCTATAGGATCTTCATGTCAACTTTTTTTTTTATTATTTTTATTTTAATAAGATTAATTTCCATGATAAATTAATTTGACCATTGTTATCTCGTAAAAGAAAACATTATAAGATGAATTATGAAAATGGGAAAAGAAGAAGACGATTTGATATTAATGATTTAACTAAAATCACGTAAATAAAATATATAGTCTACATTATTTTCGTCCATCACAAATAAAATTCATACCCCATTTCAAGAATTTTAATATTACATCACTATAAATAAGATATATTGATTTTGACAACAATAATCAATGTGAAATCCTAGATCAAATAATTTTAATTTTAAATATTAAAATTAAAATAAATTAAATGACATGGAATAACTTTCCTATTATATTTAGAAAAAACAAAAAAAACCAAAGAAACCTATAGAACATATGTTGTGTTTTGTGTTTGAAAGATAAAATCCAATCCCTAGGTCAACCAATTTAATTTTTTCTCGTAAGAAGTATGGTGAAGAAATTTAAATAAAAGTTTTAATTGGATGCTCTTAATTAACAAACAATTAGTTCTTCCATATGTTTATGACCGGCCAAAAATTAATGTAAGCCTAAAGCCTAAAACAATGGCTGAATACCAATGATGGTAGCTCAAGACTTTCATTAAGCACTAGAGACATTAATGTTTTTGTCTCTTAGTGGTCTACATGCTCTAAAAGAGGTAGATTGGAATGTTATTTATGATGTATGGAAATAAATGAAAAATAGAAAGCCTTTTCCATTGGACAAATAGATTTATATTTTCAATGATGTAAGTCCAAATGATTTTGAATATCATCGAATGAATAAAAGAAACATATGATTAGATTTTTAAATGGAATTTGAGAAATATGTTTTCTTATTTACTATGTTTTATTGAGATTTCATTGTGATTTTAATGTAGATAGCCTTTAAATTGTTAAAATTTTAAAAATTTAGGACACTATTTCATTTTGACATTCTTTGAGAGGCTTATCTAATATACATTTGTCAATACAAGTATAATTTTTTTAATAACCTTTAATATTTATTGGTTTAGATGAATGTATATTATTCCATTTGAAATTAAGACCATCCCTTCAAATTTAAATACTACTCAATAGATAGCTCCTGCTAAAACAAAATGGAAAAGGAAATTGAAGAAAAGTCAAAATGTTATTAAAATATAATATTAATTAACGACAAGATAGAAGGAAATTTTGATATCTTTAAACAACTAAAAAGGACCCATCATTCTTGAAAGGCTCCATGGACTTGACATTAAATTTTGTTAGTTTTTGTAATATATTGTTAATGTATTTTGTAATTGTTCTCCTCATAACAAGATTAGTATGGTACTAGCGTTTCAGATGAAGCTCATATCATGATCATGGTAAAATGGAATTGTGATGTATCCATGTAAAATGAAAACTATAATGTATCTATAACTTAATATGAATAGCAAGATATAAGATATTTTTTCTTCTGAAAAACGAATATAGAGAACCACTGAGAATTAACTTTTGGGACATATAATTCAAAATATACAAATTGATAGAGCAATTGAAAATATGTTTTCCTATAAACTTGGGTAACCTTAGGAAAAAATACATATTGCATTTCTCCTTTTATTTCAATGGAAATGGGCCATGAACCATGATGTAAATTATGTGGCATTATTGGATTAATAAACTTCTAAGAAATGAAAAACGAGGATTTTCCTTGTCTTGAAATGGATAAACCTTGGTTTTTTCCTCCATTTTCTTTCTTCTTTGGAGTGTGGATTTTATCTCAAGTTGTGGCACATGGTGGGAGGCATTAATCTAATAAAATTTTAGCCACACATGATAAATCTAGATCTCTAGTTCATTCAAGCTTCATAGGCAATCAAGTCTCCCATTATATGATGTATCACTCTATGTCATTAGTATTTATAAGTGTCATGTGTTTATTATTGGTAAAGTAATCAATAATAATAACATTTTGGATTTTATATATATGTCATTAAATAAATGAGAATATCTAGTGTTTAAAAAAGGTGTAGATTATTGGTTAAATTACATATAATTTTAGAGGCATTTTAAGTTCTCAAAAAAAAAATTATGACAATATTTTATGTAAAAAGTAAAATAAATTTATATTTATTTTATTTTAAGTGAACAAATATTTTGATATAAGTATGAGTAAGTTTAATACTATTCATGAAGTACTTATTTTAGTAGTAAGTTTTCGAATGTGTTGATGGAAATTTTAAAATATTAGTGTTATGAATGATAAATAGTAAAAAATAATGGATGTAATCTAATTATAATACATAATTTTGTAATGATTATTGTTCATGAAATTAAGATTATGGTATTAATATTAAATTAATAAGTATATTGGAAGTTAAATTTGATATATAGGTATATATTTTAAAATTATGATAGTTATCTATTAAATTTAAAGAGTATGATTTAATTGAGTATGTGAGAGAGATAAAAAATGAATTTTATAATTTGAAAATTAGTTGGGAATGTCATTTTCTAAGATATATTCAACTTAGATTTTACTATGGTTCGTGATTGTTTTGGCATAATATTTTTTTGAATTTATTTATCGATAGTATGCTCTCGTAGTCATAACAATGAGTAACTTTTCATAATTTTGGAAACTATGGTTGATTGAAGGATAATTTCTTATTAGCGAATTGATATGTTACTATGGCTTAATTTATGTTTCATATACTTGAAAAGAAAGATAATAGATGAGGGATCTTCTTTTGAGTATAGAATAGCCTCTTGTTGGTCATGAAATTGGAAATAAACAAGAAAATGCATATTAGAATCAGCACTTAAGCGATGTATTTCAACATTCCATGGTCGTATTATGGTTTAGGAAAAGTGTTGCATTGAATGTAAAACTTGATATTTTATTTTTATTTTGTATTTATTACTATAAATTTTAGATGTAAGGATAATGATGTTGTATTCTTATAATGCCATGTCGATTATTTTCCATGATATTATGATGTTATATCCTCTCTCTCTCTCTCTCTCCCCCCCTACTCCCCCTCTCCCTATCCTAGTATCCCAGTTTCTTCCCCTTCCCTCCCTCTCCCTCCCAATCTTTCTCCACCTCTTTTCTCTCCCTCTCCCTCTCTTGCTCTCTCCCTCTCTCTCTCGCTCTCTCCCTCTCTCTCCCTATCCTCCCTTCATCCTCTCTCCCATTCTCTTCATTTCCCTCTCCCTCTCCCCCTCCTAGGCCCCCTTTCTTGACATAGCCTGATCCTCCTCTTGTGCTCTCTCTCCCTCTCCATCTCACTCCCCTGCCTCTCTCTCTCTCTCTCTATTTGTCTCCCTCTCTCTCTTTTTCTATCTCTCTCTCATTATTTCTCTCTCATTACCTATCTCCATCTCTCTCTCTCTCTCCCCCTCACCCTCCTTCTCTCCCTATCTCTTCTCCTCTCCATGCCCCTCAGCCACGATTCCTCCTTCCTTCACTCCCTCTCTTTCTCCCTCTCCTTCCCTCCATATCACTCTCCCTCCCTCCCCATCTCTCTTGCTCCCTCTCTCCCTCTCCCTCTCATTCTCTCTCCCTCCCTGACTCTCCCCCACCTACCGCCCTCTCTCTCAAACTATCTCCCTCTTCTTCTCCCTCTCCCTCTCTCTCGCCCTCTCCTCATCTCCCTCCCTTCCCCTCTCCAATTCTCTTCCCTTCGCTCCCCCCTCTCCAGTGCTCTCTCTCGCTATCTCTACCCATCCCCCCCTCTCTCTCCCTTCATCTTTCTTATTCTCTCCCCCTCCTCCTCCCAATCCCCCTCTCCCTTTCCCCCTCTCTCAGCCCACATATCTTTGTCTTTACCACTTTTCATCCCCCTCTCCCTCACCCTCTAGCTCTCCCTATCCTCCTCTATCCATCCCTCTCTCCTCCTCGTCCTCCTTCTCTCTCTCTCTATCTCTCTCATCTTCTCTTCTCCTCTCTCTCTATCTTGCCTCTCCCTCCCCCCTTACTCTCTCTCGCTATCATACCCTCCTGCTCTCACTCCCGCTCCTACTCTCCAACTATCTCCCCCATTTTTCTATATCTCTGCTCCTCCCCCTCTCTCCCCCTCTACCTCTCCCCTCTCTATCCCTCTCTCTCTCTCTCTCTATCTCTACCTCTCCTCCTCCCTCTCTCTACCTCTCCCTCTCTGCCTCCCCCTCTCCGTCTCTCTACCCCTCTCACTCTCACTCCCCTTCTCCCTCTTCGCCTCTCTCTTCCTCTCTCTCTTTCACCTCATATATCCCACCTTTCCCCTATCTTTCTCTAGTTCTCTTTCTTGACCCTCCCTCCACCTCTTTCTCTCCCTCCCTCTCCCTCCCCCCCTCACTCCCTCTCTCTCACACTCTCCCTCCTCTTCTAACCCCTCTCCCTCTCTCTCTATCTCTCTCCCACTCTCACTCACTCCCTCTCTCTCACTCTTCCTCTTTCCCTCTCTCTCCTTCTCCTCCCTCCATCCCCCCTCCCTCTCTTCCCTCCGTCCCCCCTCCCTCTCTTCGCTCCCCC
>APFE030325470.1:0-5000 GCA_000404065.3 Pinus taeda
AGTGGGAGAAAGCAAGGAGTCACCCACATGAAAGTTTTTGGATGTGTGGCCTATGCACACATTCCAGATCAGCTAAGGAGGAAGTTGGACAGCAAATGGGAGAAATGTCTTTTTATTGGATACAGTGAGGAATCCAAAGCTTACAGGTTGTATATCCCATCTACCAAGAAGTTTTTTGTGAGCAGAGATGTTCAATTTATTGAGGAGGAAGCTTGGGATGGAAGCATAGAGAAAACAGTGAATGTTAAATACTGTTTTCCTCATGATGAAGATGATGATGAGATAGCTGAAATGCATCCCCAAACAGCAGTGCCAACACTAGGATAGCGAGGAACACCCTTGAGGAGAAATGGAAGTGCTTCTCCAAGCACACCACAAAGTGGAAGTTCAAGTGCATCCTCAAGCACTTGCACACCGAATGAAAGAGGTAAGAAATTTAGAAACTTAAGTGACATTTATGATGAAGGAATGAATTCCTTATTTGCCTTGTATTGTCATGTTGATGACCCTATTCATTTCGAAGATGCAATCAAAGATAAGAAATGGATAAAAGCTATGGATGAGGAAATGAATGCCATAGAAAGAAACAAGACATGGGAGTTGGTTGAGCTACCAAAAGGTAAAGAAGTCATTGGAGTTAAATGGGTCTATAAGACCAAGTGCAATGCTCAAGGAAAAATTGAAATACACAAGGCAAGGCTGGTTATCAAAGGGTACAAGCAGCAGTATGGGAGAGATTATGAGGAAACTTTCACACCGGTTGCAAGAATGGAAACTGTGAGAGCAGTGTTTTCCATAGCAGCACAAAACAAGTGGAAAGTTTACCAAATGGACGTGAAGTCAACATTCCTAAATGGAGTGTTAAAGGAGGAGGTCTATATTGAACAACCTCTAGGCTATGAGAAGAAAGGCCAAGAGCAAAAAGTGTGCAGATTGAAGAAAGCTCTTTATGGGCTGAAGCAAGCGCCAAGAGCGTGGTACAGTAGGATAGATTTCTATCTACTAGAAAATGAGTTTGACAAATGTGAGAGAGAACCCACCGTCTACATCAAAGAAAAAGATGGTAAGATTTTAATTGTTGTCTTATATGTTGATGATGTTATTTTTACAGGTAATGATGACTACCTCATTAAAAATTTCAAATCAGTCATGAAAGATGAATTTGAGATCACTGACATGGGTTTGCTGAGATACTTCTTAGGAATAGAAGTAGATCAAAATGAAAAAGGAATTTTTATCTCTCAAGCGAGATATGTAAATGAAGTGCTGGCCAGATTTAATATGCAAGAGTGCAAGGCAGCAATCACTCCCACAGTAAAGGGATTAAAACTCAGCAAAGAGGACAGCAGCAAGGATTTTGATCCTAGCTTATATAAGAGCATAGTTGGCAGCCTTATGTATTTAACATCGACTAGGCCTGACATTATGTATGCTGTTAGTTTAATTTCTAGATTCATGGAGAGGCTAAAGGAAGCACGTTGGCAAGCAGCAAAAAGAATTCTGAGGTATGTTAAAGGTACTAAAAGGTTTGGCATCTTATATAATGCCTCAGAACATTTAGATTTAGTTGGATACACTGATAGCGATTGGGCTGGAAGTGTAGATGATCGGAAAAGCACTTCCGATTATGTTTTTCACATGGGTTCAGGAGCCATTTCATGGGCTTCTAAGAAGCAGTCCATTGTAGCATTGTCTACAGGAGAGGCTGAATATGTGGCAGCTACAGCAGCAGCATGTCAAGCAGTTTGGATGAGAAGGATGTTGAGGAGCTTAGGCCAAGAGCAGGCAAAAGCGACAGTGATTTTTTGTGACAATAGATCAACTATTGCATTGTCAAAGAATTCAGTGTTTCATAAGAGAACGAAACACATTGATACAAGGTTTCACTACATCAGAGAATTGGTGAACAATGGACAAATTGTCCTAGAACATTGCAGGACTCAAGAACAGGTTGCGGACATCTTGACAAAGCCATTGGATCAGAAAAGCTTTGAATTTTTGAGGAAGTGTCTAGGTATGACCAAATTCCCAGCAGTTGAAATTAAAGGGGAGTGTTGAATATGTAATTTCAACGCAGCATTTAATACGCCCAAAACAGCTTCCAAAAACCACAAACCGCCGGTGAGTTTCTCGGGACCGCTTTTGCGTGAAGTGGTTTTCGTACATAGGCGATCCGAGAGAATATAGTGTTGACGCGTGGTAGAGGCATGACATCACCCTCTGACAGTTTCTCAGGAGGTAAATGTCGATCAAAAAGCTCTTCCAATATCTCTGTCCTTCGTCCGATCTACTCCATCGCTCTCCACCGTTGATTGCTCCAAGATGCATACGGGCCTGCATCAAATAAATATTGCGTGGAGTAATAGTTTTGTTTGACCAGAGTTTTAGAAAAACATTTAATGAAGTTTAATGCTAGTCGTAGATTTTAGGTATAAGTTTCTAATTTTAATGTTTTTAAATTAACGGGAGTAAGTTTTATGTTTCACCGTAAAAGTCAAACAATATATGTAATTTTGTTTTGTTCATTGAGATACATGTTTTTGTAATGCAAAAGTGAAGTGTGAAAAAAAACCAGAACGCAGCAGCGTGAAAATTCCTGGTTGATCCAGTGAAATGAAATATATTTACGCACAGTAGTGCAGTAAATGTTTTTGTTGTTGAACATGAAAAGCAAGATAGGTGCAGCAGCGCGACAGTGAAGGAAATTTCCTTGTGTTATGTAATGAAATGTAAGGAATTACATTTACAACAGTAAATGTAAGGAATTTTTTTACTGCAGTAAATGTAAACAAAAATTTACACACAATTGTGTAATTTTTTTTAAAAAGGAGGCAGAGTATTTTGCGTGAACCCCTCTCAGCATAGAGGATGAATATGTATCAGTGTTTTTGTTTTAATTAATAGAAATCTTTTATGGTGGTGCAATACTCTGTTCTTTAGTCATTTTTTTTAAAAGCTTCCCTGTGAACAAAAGGTCCTGGAGTAAAGGAAACAAAGCATTGCCTCTATGTGTTTTATTTTTGTGTTTTTGGGATTTACCAGAAAAATCCCCAACAACTAGACAAACTGAAGCCATGTTTCCCCCACTAGCCATCTCCACTCATGCACGCAAAAAATGCAAACTTCCCAACCCATCACATAAGCAGTAGCTTAATCCCACAGAGAAAACAAACCCTCCACATCTCGGTGGTGTACCCTGCATTGGCAAACAAATGTTGCAGAACGTTCACATGCATGTGTACGCCCAGTTATTTCTTAAATAGGGGACAAAGTTACATGAACCAATAGTGGTAGAATGCCCACAAATTTATTCATATTAACCTTATACAACATCTTCTTCCAAGTCCTGCAAGGCTTCTGGATGTGGTGGAGTTCATCGATGGTCAAATCCGTGGAAGCTTAATCTAACATGACCACTACTCCATTGTAGACAACCTCTAACTTGCCATATCTCTTGTTTTGCATGTCGCTCAATCTTATTAAACTTTCGGCCAAAAGATAATAGGACACCAAGACTTTGGAGAGGGCATTCTTGGTCTCGGGAGGTGGTAGAACCATAGAATCCAAGCATGCTAATAATACCATACCAGTCTACTTTGGTTGTTCGACATGTTACCTGCAATAAACCAAAAAAAAAGGAGTAAGCTCAATTTATTTACGATAACATGGGAAACTAAACTATAGTTATATGAAGACAGACGCAAGACCCACGAACTGAAAGCAAGTGGTTGTTGTTTTCCAATTCGTCACTTGAAGGCTTGAAGTAACTATTCTTGATTTTTCCTATTCTTGTAGCTGGATGTACTAGTGGGAAGATCTGTATGGAGCTTTGGATGATAGTGTTTTATTGACTCTTTATATTTATATAATATATATATATATATATATATAATATATATATATAGATATATATTATATATATATATATATTTAATAGGTTTTATTAAAATTATAAAATAATCAATTTTTGAATAAATTAAGTAAGGTTGGATTTTAGATTTTTGTAATTTATATTGCAATTGAGAATATTTTTCTGATTAATCATGTTATTAAGATTTGGTCGACTTAATCAACTAATGTGGTTCATCCTCATGACAAAGATTTGAGGATGAACCATATTAATTGGTTCATGAAGACAAAGGTTGTGAAGAATCCAAAGACATTCATATCTATAGATTAAAAAAATTAAAATTACAAAATAAACTACAAATTGCTATTTATAAATTAATTTAGATTATATAAAATAAAATATAAGAGAGATTGAAAAGAAAGAAAAGATGTTTATTTTTCTATGTTGCAATGTTATTATTATTTTTAAAGTTAATTTATTTAATATGATTTAATATTGTATAGTATTTTAATTAAAATGTAATGTTAAATTAATTAATTATAAATTAAGATCAAATTACAAATATTATTATTTAAATCGTTGTTGTTATATTTAGATATTTTAGCACATCATATTATTGTATGGTGGTTGATTTCTTGTTTCACAAATAAGGAGGTCTCACACACCAATTTTATGTATTTGGTTGTTAAATGACACTTTCAAAAAAAATGTATCAACAAGTAAGCCAAAAGCTCAAATTTTTATCTATGTAAAAATTTATAAACGTGCATTTAGGATTTATTATTATTATTATTATTATTATTATGTGGTCAATAAAAGTGTAGATATATACTCTTACCAAATTTTTGTGTATCTTAAATTGTTATCAATTACTTTCCATTATAATTTGAAAAACCCTTTGCATAAAAAAAAAGATAGGTATAAGATGTAAATGTAGGAGTAAAATTGTAAATGTGTAAGACATCTCAATTTATTAGTTCATCCCAAATTATTATTGGATTCTATTTGCCTATTAAGCACTATTAATTTAGCATTGACCAATACAAATTATAATGTTTTGTGCAATTTTTTAAAAACAAATTTTATAACTTGAATGGTAAGCCCTAAAATACCCTACAACAGTCATTTTAAATAAAATACTAATTTTACA
>APFE030325470.1:10000-20884 GCA_000404065.3 Pinus taeda
CTGGTATTAGTGAGTGTCGGCGGTTCATCTTTCCTAATAGCATAATCTATGTCCATCCACCCCAAATGAAGGAGAATCCTCTCCTTCCAAACCTTATAGTTATCTCCCTTAAGTTCGGGAATGTCGCAACGGATTTCAGA
Organism: Pinus taeda; assembly: GCA_000404065.3. Taxonomy (NCBI): domain Eukaryota; kingdom Viridiplantae; phylum Streptophyta; class Pinopsida; order Pinales; family Pinaceae; genus Pinus; species Pinus taeda. The sequence continues at coordinate 10,141 of APFE030325470.1, forward strand.
GAAATTTGCAGGTTTTACTACTGCATTAAAAATCGCATGCTTATGTTAAAATTGATGCTTAATAAAATTTCATGTTTTACCAATGTAAATCATGCTCAAAATTGAATCTAATGACATAAAAATTGCTTGTGGGCTAAATTTTTAATTCAAGCAGATTCAATTATTCATTGTTTTGAATTTATGATAAAACTATTAATTCATAACTCCTGTGGGTAGGTTATGAAATTTTATCCTAATTAATTACATAAATATAATAAAAATTCCTGTGGGATAAAATTTATTATATTTAGTCTAATTAATTACAATTTAATGTCTAAATAATCTTTATGCGATCTAAAATATATAATTTTATTTAATTAAAGAAGCTGTGGCTATTCTCTAATTAATTAAAATTATACGGATCACTAGACATTATTTTTACATAAATAGCATAAACAAAATTTAACCAGTAAAAATAATGTTTACTGAAAGGAGTAAGTGAAAATGACATTTTAAATAAACTCCATATAACTGTCAGCATTATGGTAAACAACGGTAATAATTCTTCAAAATTAAAGCTAAAGCAGTCAGCATTACCATAGATGACTGCAAATCGATTGTTCAATTTATAAACAAAACCCGGAGATTGACTGAAGCAGCATTGATCTACTTTGCACTTGCATAGCAAATGCAGTTCGAAGGCTAGCTGGCTTGACTTCGGACTCCGTCCTTAAGTTTATAAATCAAACAAACATAGAAAAGCAAACACGCTATTCTTTCACAAGATAAATAAAATTAAAACTATTTTAGTAAAAACCACATAAACCAACCCATATATGTGTGTATATAGCATACATGGTGCCAACCCACACCGCACATAAACCAAAAAAATATAAACCTTATCCCAGGTTTAATTAAGTGTTGGATATATGTATCCCAAACTTCACAAGTTCTTAAAAAATGGTCAACTTATACGAAATAGTCTCTACCCAATGGATCCAACGGTCTACAGCATGACCTTTGGCATTCCACCAATACCTAGATACCGACAACCATTAACTTAGGCAATGACATCCATTAACTTAGGATCTGAAAAACATTAAGTGCACTAACACTTCTACAGCCACATGGTTGTCCCTTGTAGAATAGTCGAAATATACTCTCTGCAAATCCTGAAAAACTGTGTTTGTGCCATGTGTTAACCTTCTTCTCATAGGATCTGCAAAAGATACTCTGCAAGTGGCAAATGCCTAGATGCAGTACCCAGAAATTTATTTGCAAGACTGCAAGACTTCCCTGTTATGGGATCCTAAAATTATTTTGCAGAACTGTGAACTCTCTCAATTAACTTACCACGACATAGTAAATATATAGTCTAAATATTTAGGCTGCACTATTTTCAATATAAATAATTTCATCTATTTAAATGTTATTGTCTATTGATATGTTGATCATCCACCTCCTTTAGTTGGGTATGAAGAGGTAGATCGAATATTGAATCTGAATTGGGCTTTAATACCAACTTGGTTTTCAACCTTTCAGATCAAATTTCCAGGAGGGCCTTCAACTTAGTGTTAAATTTATTCATATTCGTTATAAATCAACACTATACACTAATTAAAAGGTTCATTTATTAAATATAACGAATAATCTGGAAGAATAATATTGAGAAATTTTGTTCAACAGACATGTTGTGCAAACCATAATTATCAAATTCGGCCAAATCAGAGGTTTTCACACAGAGAGTCAGCCAAGTCCCAGTTCAGCTCATTTCATAATGTTAATGTCTTGCCAATTCTTAATCAACCCTCAGCCCTAATCTGCATCATCGTCCCACCCCCAACAGATGCAGAGTCCTTTCCATCAAGGAACCACTCTACCATATCAGTTTCGTCGCTATAGGGTACCAAAAGAGGGAATCCTCACCTACTGGTAAATGTTATTTTTCTTATATGATTTACCCTGTACATCAGATGCAGGCCCTTGCCATGCAAGCCATCCACAGTGGGGTGAGAGCAAGAGTTTGTATATGACTATATTATCGAGAAGTATACTCCTGACGAACTGGACTTTTCCCCAAAAATAATTTCCATATTCTCGTGTATCTAAATTCAAACTCAGTAACTACAGGGATATCTAAAACATTGTTTATGGATATGGATAAGGACATGCCGAAGAAAAATGGCAGAATTTTTCAGGAGATAATATCAAGGGCACAAAAACGAAACGTGCATTTCACTTTCAAGTTCCATATATCTATATACGAGATTGTGGCTTTAACTCCCACAGACTGACTGAAAAGGGATCCAGATCAAGGAAATTGCAATGCCAAGAGTTACAAAAGAAAGACTGATAAGCCAGACTGGCAACAAAATTTAGTTCATGAGTTTGTTTAGCTGTATCGTATGTCTGCTAGTCTCTATATTTCACTGAACGTTAGTTTCAAATTTTAGAGAATTAAAATTTCCTCTAAGCATCAGGCATTTAGACTGCTCTAATTATGCATTTGAAGTAAAAAACCTTAGAGAACAATTATGAGAAAAAATTTGGGCATAAATGCTGTCAAACAAAGACATTAAAATTGGCAGAAAATATGTCTCTACTATAAGGTTGATAGCACTTTCTATCATATGGAAGCCTTCAAGTATGCCAAATTTGGCAGGCACTCTGACAGACAAAATCCAGGCCGGAGATAGAGGCGAAAGTGTCAAATATTAACCGGCCCGGTAACTAAGTAATTATCGAGATGCGGATTGGAATGCTAAATTTTAAAATCTTTGCATCAATGATTTCAATTATACGCGACTTTCTTTGATTTTCGAAAGATCATACATTCGGATTTCACAGTTTTGTAACCTTGAATAGTAATTGTCCAGAATCTGTTGAATCAGGAAGGAAACAAAAGAGGCAGAATACAGTACATACAGACCTCTGTGAGCGACAATGGAAGACGGGCCCAGCATTTGGGATTATATGGTTATAAGCATATACGTATTTGGGATTGAAGTCGGTCACATAACAATATAAGATACGCAGAACACATCAAGGCAGAGATACACGGAAGCTCCGATACCAATGTAAGAAAATTTGCAACAGCGATTCTATATGCGGAATTAAAGAATCTAAAATGAAACTTTAGATGTCTAGGATTACCTCCAGCCATTGATAACACTCTTGCTGCAAACCACAGTCCACTTGCTTCTTCACTGAAACAACACTCCAGCTTCAATCCAAGCAAAAGGAAAATCACAGAAAATCTGAAGGCACTTCCAAGCTATGCTCTCTCAGCTAGATGGTGTAAACCACTGAAGGGGATTGAGATGCTAGATTGGGGACCAAACAAATGAATTTATAGCCAAGCTTCCATCAAGATTCTAATGGCTATGTGTCAGCTGTTCCACAGATCAAGGTAGAGAACTCCAGATGGAATAATGGACCACTTCAGAAGCTCCAACCAGAAAATTAATTAACTGCAGTTGATTTTCGTAATTTAAGGAAACTACTGCAGTTGGTTTCCAAAAATTAAGGAAAGACTGCAGTTTAGTTCCATAACTGTAAGTTACAGCTGGAAAAATGTTAATTGAGCTTAACATCTATGCCATAATATTCGCCGTAAGTAATTGAAACTATAAAGAAGACAAGAAAATAATAATGGTGCCTAGAATGGTTGGATTGACTAGAGATGGGATTTGATTTATTGTAGAGTTGCTCATTAATGCAAGTCAATTTTTCATGTTCATTTACCCAACAAAATAATATAAAATTACTTTTGATAAATATCTAAACAACCATTTATATTTATTATTTATGAATTTATTGTTTTTAATATTTTTAGCATATTATTGTATTATTTATGATATTATTGTTTTAATATTTTTAACATATAAATGTTTTTCATAAATATTTAAAAAAAGAAGATCAAAATTCTTCTTATCTTTTTTCTTCTTTCTTTCTATTAGTGGACGACATTTGGTCTCTAAATGGGTTAGAAATTTGTGGGTTTTTTTTCAAATTATATGTATATGCGTTTATAATCATAATTGAGTGAGAAAAAGGATGATAAATCAAAGTGTTTTAGACAGTGCAATATTATGACATCAATTTAGTCACCATTTATGTGATGTGATTTTTATTTTATTTTTTAGGGGAAATTTGTATCTTTTATACGAAGAATATATATGTTTTAGTCTTCGAAGAGATGTTTACAACAATCATTTCTTCTAACAACTCGAGATAAGCCCGATTGACATTATGAGATGCCATTTATTTTAATTAATAATTTTAAGTTAAATATTTGTTTTATTAATGCATGTTTTAAATTTTAATAATCAATATTTGTAAAATGGGTTAAAATTTTAGAAAATAAAATTCCTATTCACTAGCACGACCCCAAAGGTGTAGTTGTCAAACACAAGGTAAATTATTTTTCATCTAAGTGGTTGTTGGTTATATTCCCTCAAAGATCGCATTGTTCTTAGCAAAGTGGTTCCCCCCATTTGGAATGACGATCTTCTTTTCCATGTGAATTCAATGTTGAATGTTGTTGGTTATATTCCCTCAAAGATCGCATTGTTCTTAGCAAAGTGGTGCCCCCCATTTGGAATGACGATCTTCTTTTCCATGTGAATTCAATGTTGAATGGTGGAGATTAAAAGGGAATATGGTGATTGAACGTATCTCCATTGTTTAATCTAGAATATCCTTTCCAATTTCAAAATATATCTACCTATTGGCGTAATATGGAAGAGTTGTTATTTTTGACAAAATTCTACATATAATTTGTGGAAATATTTTTATTAAACATAAGTTAAGTTTGTCCATTTATTAATTTTTTCTTTTTTCTTTAATCGATTTATTGTGTTTTGGAGTTGCTTCAATGAAGATTTAGCATGTTCGAACTCAAATTAACTTTGATTTTATTTTTTTATTTTTGTTTTATTTTATTTTATTTCTAAGAAAATAATTAAGTAATTTTATTAGAAATAATAAAATTACATGAGTTGAATATCATAAAGGTATTTCAGGATACCCTGTTAGATCACTGAAGTAAGGACCAAAAGTTTGTACATAAAGAAAAAAATGATGATTTTAATAATTAACATTATGGGAAACATGATCTAGAAGTTTATATCAAAACTATGGAACACCATTACCCCTGAAAGAGCATTTTACAAAGAAAATTGCCATGTAATCAGTACCAACATTCAAAACATATTTACACAGAAAGGAATCCAAGCCTAAAGCATTTAAAGGAAAATTCCAAAATCTTCTTTCGAGAGACATCTTTTGTTGAATCGTCAATAAAAACATATAGAGAGTTAAAACCATGACACAGGAAAATAAGTAATTTCACTATTTCTCCTTAGTGGGAGTTAATGATTTTCCATGTGCCTACTTGCATCTTGAGGTTGTCTATGGAGAATCTATTAACTTCCAAGTTGTTTTCCCTATATACATGAGCATAGCTAATGGAATAAAATGAAGCATGGAGGTTCTTGATGTCACAGAATAATGGTTGGAGCATGAATTTTTTAACACATTTCCACCCTTTAACCATTTTCTCATCAGGAAAGTGTCTCTGAGGGCATGGATTTGAGTGATTACATTTTTATGGCTAGTATTAAAACCAACTTTATTGTTGCGAATTCACTGTGGTTATTAGTAACTCATTCAATTTTGACTTGAAATTTAATAAAATGGTTTTGAGAGAAATAGATAAGTCCTCCCACTCCTCTTTTAGGTAGGTCACCTTGAGATTTTTCATTTAAAAAGACCTAAAGGATTTAGGTGTTGACATTTATGTTAGAGTTTTGAACCTAATAAAATCAAAAGAAAATTAAATGTAAAATCAAAAGAAAACTAAATGTAAGCACTTAAGATGTTGAGCCTTTAGTACACATGCAAAGTGCATTTCATATTCATGCTTTCAAGCTGATCTTTGTTTCATAGCATTATATTTATAGTTAGAAAAACTATTAATTTTATTTGAAAAGGAATATTGTGATTAACATTTTTATATTTAAATGAGAAAAGACAATCTACACCTTAAAACTCTTTCAATAATTTATATATATATATTTAATTTTATTTATATATATAATTATATATATAAATAATTAATTAATTTTATTATATATATTAAGCTAGTACATAAGCAAGTTACTTCCACCATTAAAAAAAGTTGTCATCTGCTCAAAATAAACATACTCAACTTAAACATCACACATTACAAAAAGTTAAATGGCTAATTTCATTTAATATCAATGACATTTTCTATATACCTAAAAACTCAAATGGTCTCTAAAGTCGTTAATCATACTCATATTTTTCATTAAAAAAATTGAAACAATTATTCTTTATTTAATTTAATATATAAATTTGATTAATTAAATACAGTAATATACATTAACATAAATAATGATAAATAGTCCAATATTTCATTAATATAATTTTTTATTTTAATATTTGAATGGAATATAAAATCGTTTGATTAGCTAAATATGTTAATGTACATTAACATTATATTGATGATTGAAATTGACAATAATTAATATTGGAGAGATCATTTGGTTAGGGCCCCAATTAGGTCCTTATCTATTTGGATTGTGATTCTCACTGGTTAAAGTGTGTCAAGTTACCTCTCACCCCCCCTGCTGACTTGTGATATTTCTAATCGCTATCAACAAGAAGAGGCATCACCATTATCTTCCTGCAGCGCACTTGCAAGAAAACAATACTTAAGTTGACATAAGGGCTCAACCAAGCCAGTAATGAAATTTCTTCTATGAAAGTAGACTTCTAAAAATGAGAATTAAATCTAAATCTAAATGTAGTGCAAAAATAAAAAAAAAATAAAATAAAAACAAACAAACAAACTATTTTAAGTTGGCACATAGAAAATAGTTGTTAAATACCAAATGCAAGGATTTAAAAATAATGAGGATTTAACATGCATTTTATAAAACCAAGCTAGTAATGAAATTTCTTCTATGAAAGTAGACTTCTAAAAATGAGAATTAAATCTAAATCTAAATGCAATGTCGTTGTGCCCTACAACAACCCCCCATTTCATATCAATATTATCCCAAAACCATAATATGAAATGGGTCCCTTTTTAATTTTCGTTTTAATTGGTATCAACTTAGTTCTATTAAAAAAGGCCCGAAGAGATAAAGTAAAACATTACCCAAAAAGCCTTTTCAATAAACCAATTAAAAGTCTTAGCATAAATGATTAATCTTTTGTCATTGCGATAAAGCGATCGCAAGATCGCATATCGCAATGACAAAAGGAACACAACTTGAGGATATATTGGTTTACTCCGATGCGAAATCGCTATCGGATATCGGCAATAAATGAATTAACGCATTAAAAGTCCCCTTGCTCCAATGCGATGCGATATTGCTATCGGCAATCAGCGATAATGATTTAACACAATTAAGCTCCCTCTTGCCCCGATGCGATGCGATATCGCTATCGGCAATCGACGATCGACTATGCACGCCTTCTTAACCGCCCCGCTCGCTACTCCCGACGCGATGCGATACCACTATCGGCAATCGGGGATTCCAAATGGAACCAAAACAATGATTTATGATTTTCCCTGACACCCGATTGCGATAAAGGCAAAAGCGCAGTTTTCAAAGAAAATCTTAAAAGCGGTTTAATACGATTTATTCGTATTTAAGGCATTATCTTTCGAAAAGCCACTCATCCGTGCTCAACCGCCAAAAACGCCCAAGGCACGCTTCAAATAAATCATTCGGCCATTAATCGAATTGACTGGCATTGATAAGATTGACAGGCCTTAACGGCCATTTAATGAAACAGTAAGCCTGCGATCTGTTTACAAATTTTATTCAAGGCCACCTTAAGTCAATCGTTCGCCATGAATTATCAATATATATATCTCAGTCTATTTGATTTATGTTATTATTTCCTGTATTACGCCCATCATCGTCTCTGTGCAGAATTCTCCCGTAGAAACAGATTTGAGCAGAATGGGGAAGAAGTCCAAGAAGACCACAATGCCTTCCGCTTTGCCGGCCATAGGGCAACATATTGTTGATCCAGGCAATAAAAAGAAAGGGCTCATATCGGACACTACATGCCTAGGACTTACCAGAGCTACTTGGCAAGGCACATATAATCTGATCGAAGCCGAAGACCCGAAGGTGACAGCAATACAAGTTTCTGCCGACAGCACCAGCAAATCCGAGGCTAATCTGAGTGATTTAGCCAACTCTTTTCTTCATCAAATAGCGGCCCGGGAGCAAATCCTCCCATATACAGATGTGGTAAGATGGGCGATTCAGGAAATCCCAATTACCGACAAAACTTTCAGCACCATAGATGGGAGAATTTTCGATTCTTTTCGAGCCGAGGATCTAAGGCAAATGTATCATTTTCCGGAGGCAGAGAAGAAGTATAACACGGTATTCCTGGAGAAATTCTGAGCTGAAAATGAAACTGAGTCCGAACCCATTCGAGGTTGGAGACAAAATCCAGCAAAGCACAAGCAATCTTCGGGTAAGTACTCGGTCGATTCTCTATGCTCTCCTTATTGCTATGCTGGGATTATGATGTGCAGACTATGGGGATTACATGATTCTTCCAATTTTACCATAGAAATGGTCCCCTTAATGGAGGCGGCATGTAGTGGCGAAATAATGGATTGGGCGGATATACTATCTGATAAGTTAGCAATTGCAATTCTTAATTTCAGATTCAACTCTCGCGTCACTGAGAGGTTCATTCCCCCATTTTACTACAGTGCCTATGTATTAGATGTTTTTTGTTTTAATTCTGAATTTCCTGTGCTCGGATGGAGGTGGACGTCGCAAGACCCCGTACCCGTCCACATATACCATCAAAAGTTGTGGAAGACCAACTACAAACATCATTTGTATCAAATCTGCAACGGTTTCATGTTACCTATTCATTATTCCATTTTCAATAAGCCTGCCCCTAAGATTTCCTACCAAGCAGGGGTGGATTTAACTTCCATAGGGAGTTGGTTTGGGGAGGAAAAGTTCACCTATATCAGAGTTTTTGGCAATCAAGACAAGCCCCACGTTCTTCCTCTATACATCCCTGATAAACTACTGGCCAGGGAAATAGCCTATCAGATCAACACTGATGGGGTTACACAAACTCTGAAGAAAGCAAAGAAGCACGTCTGGCCCTCTTTTCCTTTGAGAATTGGTATCTACACTCTGCATGATCTCAAACATGCAGAGAAAGAAGCTGAGAAAATAAATTCACTGACCCTGGCAACCCTACCGAGCAGGCGATTCGATCCGAACAAAGTCGCCTACAATGCACTCGACCAGGCCAAATTGGCCAAGTTCGAGCATAAAGAAGACAAATTTGAAGACTTGTTCGCATCGGCCGAGTCGCTATATCAAGTTAAATCGCTCGCCATACTTGAATACAACGATGAGGGGTTGGTCGAATTCAACAGACTTAGAGAGCAGAGGTTGCAAACTCTGCCTCTAGACCTGTTAGTGACTACTCCAACAACAGAATCAAGCGAGCTTGAGCAGCGACTTGATAAAGAACCTCCTATTACATCAAAGCAGCAGGAGGAAGTGCATGAGCAGAGACAAGAAGAAATCCAGGTGAAATTGTAGGAAGAGACCCAGGAGAAAATGCAAGAACAGAGCAGTTCAAAAGTAAATGAAGATACACAGATTGATCTAAAATTGCTCCAGGAATGGCAGCGATTTAATTCGATCATCGACAATCTAGAATGCTCTAAAGATGACGATATTTCAAAAGAGGGCAAAACACATGAAGCGACATCAAAGCAGGTTTCAGGTGAAACCAACGACCCACCCAAATTAAAGTAAGCAGAAATAATTCCAAAGGATCCATCGGGCGAAATCATTTTGCAGATAGAAGAGATTCCTCCCTTGGATGTCTTCTATAGCCCTAAGCATAAAGTTGTAGTGAAACGACAGAGGAAGAGGAGAAGGATTGATCAACCTTCTTTATTCCCAGAACTAACAGTAACGGGCAACGTGGTATGGAAAGAAGAATTTGACCCCTCCGATGACTTGACAAAGCTATCGCAATATGCTGGAGCTTATTCGGCGGCGACAATAGATAAAGCATCGGAGGTAAGCAGCTTATTAAAGACAAAAGATCAGGACATATTTTCGCTACAGGCACAATTATCGGAAGCGCAGCATAAGGCAGAGCAAGCAGAACAGCAATTGCTAGTACAACAACAAATAAACAATCAGCTGACTAAGCAATTGCAGGAAGAAAAACAGAGGATTGACGATAGCGCAGTCCAAAAGCAAAAGGAGCTATCGGCAGCATTGGTGCAACTAAAAACATCAACTGAGGAAATGCTAAAATCCAAAGATGAGCGAATCGCTCAATTATCAGCTCAACTTGAGCAAACAAAAAAGCTCCCGCAGGTAGATGAGTTTAAAGCAGAGGCATTTCAATTAAACAAAGCATTGATAAATCAAATGAAGCTCTTGTGTCAGCAAATCACCCAAGCAGAACCATTGTGCGATTTAGTGGCATCCATAAGTGAAAAAGTAGAAAAGGCAAGGACAGATTTGGATCAAGCCGAAGAAACATTGACAAATTTTCTGGAATGGAAAGATTCCGATCAGGGACAGGCAGCCAACCTACCAAGGATTCTGGAATCACACAAAGAAATATTATTCACAGAATGGCAATCTCAGTTAATGAAGGCAGAAAGAGCGATTTTAAGATGCAAGGCAACCACTAGTAATTTGGTTGAATT
>APFE030325470.1:25469-37294 GCA_000404065.3 Pinus taeda
TCATTTGATCGCTCTTGCTATTATCGCTTATATATATGTGTTTTAACAGCATCCTTTATGCATCCCACTATTGGTTGTTTATAGCATGCTTTTCTTTCAATCATATATATATATATATCGATGATATAAATGGTAAATGCAGTAATCTTGTGTTAATCGCTTTGTTTAACTATTTAGATGAAGTAATATTTGAATGAATATCTATGTTTATTTTACAGAGTCATCTACATGCTTGTCAATAAACAAGGATTATTAAACACTGCATTTCAAATGAATAGTTGTTCCCGGGATTAGTATTAGTTTTCGTATTTCTGTTGATAAAATAAGCTATCCGCCTATCATTAGAACAGACAACTCATCATTCATCCACCCCTTTTTATTCATTATCGGGAAACTGGTCCCGTTATATCCAGTCGAAGCCACCATCCCAAATGGAAAAGGAGTTGTACTAAGGTCCGGACCGGGTGGTTATCCCCCAATGTTGTTGCACCGATTTTCGAGGCATCAACAAGTGCAAAAATAAAAAATAAAAACAAACAAACAAACTATTTTAAGTTGGCACATAGGAAATAGTTGTTAAATACCAAATGCAAGGACTTAAAAATAATGAGGATTTAACATGCATTTTATAATAAATACCGAGCCGCTAAGTAGTTCTAACAATTGATATTCTTGATGCAGGACATACTTTGTTTATAGATTAAAATAATAAAAGACGAGCCACTAAAACATGGAAATCGTTCACACAATTTTAATGATGATTAATTTGATTGATGATGACAAATCTATAAGTAAATAGTTACTCAAAAATTCGTTTAAATCCATGAGAAAATAAAAGGATTAATGGTTGATCTATGTAATTATTAAATTAGATAGCTGATCAAATAAACAAAGGTTCACATATTTAACAATAATGTTAAAACAAGGAATCATTGTCATACTTTTCCATAAAAGAATAACATTATATTCTCAAATAATAACATTTGAAATACAATCATAAATCTGTATATCTCATGCTCTGTCTTTTCAAGGGATTTCCTTAATAGTCCTCCCAAGACATCCAACTCTGCCAATAGAGAATGAAGCCAAAATAGCGTAATATTTACGTCTCCAATATAGATTTAATCTTAGAAAGAAAACCCCCAAGCACAACTCTGAGTATTCCTACAAAATATAAAGGAAAATCCTCTTTAAAGTAGTGCAAAGAGTACCATACTTGCAGAAAAAAGGAACCCCCTAATTCTCTTTAGAGCTTCCATTTATAATTTTAGAAAATGAGATCCCAAAATAGGAGTGTGTTTCTATGGAGAATTTAATTTGATTTTAGAGCTAGAAAAATGATTTCTATTACTTTGTTGCTCCAATCCTATTCCTTAGTAACTCCATATCATTATCCCTTTGAGAAAACTCTGCAAAAAATAACAAAACTGAAATTAAAAACCAATTAAAAATGAAGACAAAACTTAAATTCCCAAATTTGTCAACAATAAGCAAATGCGTTAAAATTTAATTGAATAAATTAATAAAAGAAAATTCATGTTTTTCCTTAGTTTCTTGTGGATATATAATTAGAAACTAAACAATCTCGGAATGAATTAGTAACCACAATTCTTCATAGCTAAAACTAGAAATTGCCCCAAAAGGTGCAAAAAGAGGCCGATAAGATTCTTAAATTGAAAAATTTGTATTTTGGTTTCCATAATTAGCAAATAATAAGTGAACGTTGATTTGGAAGATTGAATTTTGGATGATGTAATTGTCTTTGAGCTTCGCATTGAAGGTAGCAAAGCATATCTGGAGGTGTTTATAGTACATCGTAGATCACTTTACTCAAAATGATAATGTAGAATAACACATAAAAGATTCTATCCATGAGATTGATAATGAAAAATAACACATAAAAGATTTTAGCCATGAGTTTGACAATCTTCTTGACATCTAAACAAGTTTTTCCAACCTAAATTTACTTTTCTTGTTTTTCTCTTTTGGTTGTTCTCTATGTTAATTGTAATGAGTTTTGGAAGAAGACATATGGTTTCTACTTTTTGGGCAGATGCTCCTTCATGCCCACTTTTTGTGACAACTCGCAACTACTACATCATAAATCTCATATACATGTAATATGTGTACATTTTCCATAATACAATGTCCTCTAACTTACCAACATAAAAAACACACTATACAATATAATATAATTGATAATATTATTTTATTTTTGCAAAAATACTCCAACAATATGTTTCTTATATACACTAAAGCAATACCAAAACTATGCACTAAATCCCCATGTAATTTTTCTTCAAATCTTAATTGATTTAAATAATGGAAATATTAAATTTATTCACCTAATTAATTATAATTTTCTAATCTTTCTCATATTCTTAAACTTTAAACTAAAATCACCTATATAAATTTAATAATATAGAAAATATATTTTTACCTTTCCTACCTTCACCTTCATGAAAAATGAATATTTACTAATTTAAAAATATATAAAATAAATTTATGATCATCTTATTGTGATAGCCGAGCTGGGAGGGGAAAGGCCACGGTTATTTTCCACCGTCTACTTTGCCAACAAATACTTTAGGAAGCAATATTGCTTCACAAGACCTAAACAGACAAATCAATGAAGTTGTTCTCCAATTATTGTTTAAGTGTTGCACTTGGTCTGACTAATAGAAAGTATTAAAAATAATCCAATGGATGGTAAAAAAATGCATCCCTCGTAACCACAGAAATCCCACTTCTTTCTCTACCCATTGCATTTCACGAGTTAATAAACCAGCATTAACAACGATGATAAAAGGGATGCAAAAATTCAACAAAGCCCAAAGGTTGATCAAATATGCTTCAATCTGATTTAACTTCACAGCCAGAGTATTCCCTCGATATATGGAGCATGCTATAGTGTTTCCACTGGAGCAATCCGCCACTAGGAAAAGAAAAAAAAGGAATTTATGGACATCTTACTGTTGAATGCCCTTAATTAAGATAGAAAAGAAGAAAAATGGCTAGGAATTGAGTATCTAAATTCTTTTACTAAAATAAAAACACTTCACCCCTAAAATTGGTAAAGGTTGTGTAACATCACATTCACTGAACACGAAATTGAATAACCTTGATATTCTAGAGGATGAATCAGATGGTTTTAACAAATTGCCATAGCTCAATTTCAAAATTCCAATTAAAATTCTTTCATCATTAAAATAAATTCAAGGTAAAGAAAACAAAAAATCGGTCCTTTGCATGAGATTTCATTCAGACTAACAAGGTCATTACAAAACAAGTGTTGTGGGGGAAATAAAATAACTCACATTTCTTCGTCGTCTTCCATGTGGCCCCATAAACCGCTCCTCATGTCCTCTCTTCATATTCCAGAATAGTTACGATTGCAGTACCTTCAATACGCTTGATCGAAAGGCAACTCTGAACGCCAAAAGAAAAACAATAAATCACTTATAATTTCTTTCATACAGGGAATTTAAGCATCATATAATGGCGTGAAGCCGCATCTATGCATATTGAAGAACAAGAGAGACTCTTAGAAATTTGAATTAATGCAAGAAATGTACAAAATTTTGAGGAAAACAAGTGCGGAAGCGCAACAGATTGAGGGCAACAGAGTTGCAAGCTGACGGTGCCAACACTAACATCGTCATCGTTTCGATCCCTCAAATGGTGGAGTTGTTCGTCAGAGCTGTGCCTGTTACGGCGGAAGACAATCGTGTTCACAACTATCAGATTCCTCCGAATGACGCCTTCTCTCATCTCGAACTCCAATTCAAATTCTTCAATTTCACCTATGAGGTTGACGGCGTTCTGGGACAGACTTACAGGCCTAATTTTAAGAATCCTGTCAAGGTTGGAGTTCCTATGCCTATCATGGGTGGAGAAAATAAGTACAGAACCTCCTCACTTCTTGCAGCCGACTGCCGTTACTGCATTTTCTCGCCCCATTGTCCTTCCATTACCCAGGCCTTCAGTGTGAAAGATACCGGCCTGGATTGCACCAGCAAGTTCGGAAAGCCCATGGAACTGGTCTCGCGCCCATGGAACTGGTCTCGCATGCAGTAGATAAATGCATTTGACCGCAGTACGCCTATTTCGCCAGGTGTGAGCCTGAGAATGAAAGAGTCCCTTTCAAATGAAAGTCTATTGGTTTAAATATTTTAAACCAATATATTTTTCAAAACAAATTTAGAAATTTAATTTTGATTGCAAATTCACAACCTTAACTTTTGCTAAATTTTTAGGTAATAAATGACCAAATTTGGTCAAATAACTATTGCTAAATTATTCTCCACTGAGTTATCTTTTCAACTAACCCTCATTTGGCTGATTTGGTCCAATACATCTCGACATATCACTCTCCAAAGTTGGAGTTCCAAAACTAATTAAATCGTGTTTTAAAAAAACTACGCATGTTCAATTTTATTTTATTTTTTTAATAAAATAAAAAAAATTAGAAATATTAAAAATCATTTGTATAAAATAAAATAAAATAAAAAAAGAAATGAAAAATGAAAAGGGAAGGGTCGTGTTGGGTTATGTTTTAATGCACTTACGACGGAGTACGCAGTAGAAGGGACCAACGTGGGACCCTCTCTCCACTCATCACTTAAACATTCAAATGACACCTTAAATATATGTACGAGGCCCTCTTTAGTGTAATATGTGAGTGAACTCACTTCACCCTAGGAGAAATACCTCCGAAGGATTTGTTGGGGCTCCAAATGAAATGCCTGAGGTATTTCCTCCACGGTAATGTCAACCTCGAATCTGATGTTTTTTTTTTAATATATAATTTTTAAAATATATTATAATATTTCTTAAATATAAATACAAATACAAAATATACTTTTTAATATTAATAAATATAAAATTAATTAAATAAATAGCTAAATTAAAATTATATTTACATTAAATTACCATTAATTAAATTAAATTAAACTTATAATAAATTAATTAGTTAAATTTATTTACATATTAAAATTAAATTATTTTACATAATTTATAAAACTATAAATACATATTTACCTATTTTAATGTTTAGATAGCGAAATTGACCAAACTCTCACAAAGGATGTATCTTTCAAATTGTAAGTTGAAATCAAACAAAATTTGAACAGTTGGAAAACTAGTAACAGAATGAAAACAATGAAGTAATAAAAAAAGAAAACTAAGAAAAATGAAAATCACCCAAAATTAGCAAAATTAAAGCATCCCTAAAGTAATATTAGCAAAATTTACATGGAAGGACCCATAATTTCAAAGAAATTAAGGGGGGTGGTTGAGGCCTCAACAATTGGTGACACATGGGGATGAAAAAATTATCACTAGTTTAGATAATAGGCCATAAATTTATCAAAGAATGAAATAAGAGTTTCCAAAACATCCTCGCATATTACACGATTTCTAAAGGTCCCACATAAGGTGAATCAAAGTAAGATAAACTCTTTAGAAGTGAAAGTACTTGAATTCCCAATTCTAAAACAATAAATAAAAAATGTAGGGAGTAATATTTTTTTTTTTTTAATTCTCTCTCTACAATTGGATACCAAAGATTAGACCTAGAGGTTTTAAGATTAACATATGTCTGTTGATTGTAATATTACCTCTTTTTCCCAACATTGCTTCCTTGATTGCACGTGTCCATAGCCTTGATGAAGGTGTCTCGGTACCACACAAGCATGGCTTTGTTGCCAGCAAGCGTCTATAGCCTCGATGGGTTTATTTGTACTTCCCACACGTGTTTTCAACTCTCTTGTGTGTCACCCTTTTGATTAGCATATTTGGAGAATTGCTTTTAGCAATGGAGCGAAGAGAGTAGTGTGGTATGAGAGGTTTTTTTCAAAGAAATAGATATGATACTAGTTAAGTTTGACCCCACCAATCTTCTCTTTATCTACCAAAGTAGAGGTTATAATTGTGGAGGATATGGGAGATATTCAAAGCAAATAGTGTAGAAAATTTGTTCCTTTATAAAGGTGAACTTATAATACTTGAATCAAACCTTAATGTTCCCCATAGATAATGGTTGATGTACGAGAAAATGAAAACTTGACAAAGATGATCTTTAGATAAATGAAATCCTATTGAAATTACTAAGTAAAGATTTCTCTTGTACACCAATTGATGTTGCATAGAAAAATATTTCTCCCATATAGATTTTGGGAATATCACAAAAACCAATCAAATAAAAAAAATAAAACTCTTATAAAGGATGTTAATGTAGAACCTCATAAATTTTGCAAATAACAAAATTAAAGCAAAGCGAAAGTAAGATCAAACCGCTAATCAAGAATTTGTAGGCTACGTAATAAAGAGAATTACAAACTCAAAACCAAAGCAAAATAAGACATGAATAAAAGAAAACTCAAACAAGAAAACATATTAAAATATGTCTCAACAAAAGAGTGAATATGAGGAAAGCATGTGTATTTTACTTAAGTTGGTATCTAGATAAGTCATGTCTCCCAAATTTGTAACTAATTAGGTTCTTATTGAAAAAGGAATCTTAAAAATAGGGAGTAATTATGAATAAGAGATGAAGTTGCATCAAATGCCACATTGTTTGGTGAATATCTTGTTTCAAAATAAGTTTTGAAAAACAAAGAACAAGATAAAGGTGCAGGGACTCCCGGATGTAATTTGTTCATGACTTGATCATCACCACGACTTCTTTTTTGAACTAGAAGGCATGCAAAGTAAGTTGAAGGATTTCTATGGTATTTTTCCAACAAAATTAAACCTTTAGTGTAACCATTAAAGCCCTGCAATATTGGTTAGATTAGTGTTGTAGTGGCTGCAACATCCTCCAAAATTTTGGCCTGCATCCAATTTCAGAGCCTCCCTTGGATTTTTACTTGATGTTTGCTAGCACTCAAGCTCACCCCGTGGGCTCGTGTGAGTCTTTACACCCTCCTTGCTTGACCGCTCAACGGACAAATTTTTAAATGTTGGTCTCAATGCCACACTTGTAGCCGTGTTCTGGTCATGCACAAGGTCCTCGCTTCGTGTGTACATGTTGTATTCACTATGGGAACATCCCTTGAACTCACACACGAAGTTGTATGCACTGTCGCACAAGCCTCATCGTGACCGTTCAACGATCTATCACAAGCATTGCGTTTATAACTCGCACCTTCGGTCAGTCATGTTGAGCATATGTTGTCTTGATGGTTTGAGGCATCTTGTCATCAAGTCATGTTGAGTGTGTGTTTGCAAGGTCGCGTAAGCAAAAATTCACTCTCTCACACACTTAGTCATTTTGTTGAACCCTTGACGATCGGATCACCCTCTAACAACTGGACCTCCACCCTGCAATCAACTCGACTGACTGCCACCCAGAACAACGCAGAAGTGTCCACCAAGCCATTTCAATATGTGTTGCCTACAAGCTGATCAACTAACCCTCCTGCTGGTCAACTGGAGAGTTTGACCGGGCAATGACCCTGCGACTCACTCCCCTGAAAAATTACGCAGAAGCTGCTAATCTTGCCCTCTCTGCTGACTAAGAAAACTGCACATATAGGTCGGATAGACACCCAGTATCCATCCCTGTCTCCCTCCAGGAATTACACAATTTTTCCAGCCAGCCGGTTGCTCACCCAGAAAAATGCATAGATTTCTAAGCAAGCCCCCTAGCAGCCCAACATCCTACTCAACTCAGAAACTGCGCAAAGGTGTTCAGCAGGTCAGCCTCCCAGAAATTATGCAGTTTTTGTCTCCAGCAACCCGCAACCTGCTACTATCTCCCTCCAGGAATAGAGACGTTTTTGCTTCCAAGCCATCACGCAGCCCACTGCTAGCTCCCTCTAGGAATTGCGCAGTTTTTGCTACCAAGCCTCCTGCAGCCCACAACCAACTCCCTCCAGGAATTGCACAATTTTTGTTGCCAAGGCCTTTTGCTACCCACACTGCTTCCCTTAAGAAATTACGCATATCTGCCCTCTAGCTGAGCCAAATCCCGGAGACAGTCATTGCTAATCTAGATTGTCTTCCTCAGTCTCCCAGTGACCTCTGCGCAATTTTCACCAGCAGTTCCTGGAGCTCGCATCCCAGCTTGAAACTTGCCTCGTGCAATTTTGCAGCCTTATCCTCTCTCTCGGTCACCTGCATCTGAAAGCAAACGACCATGCATCATGGTAGACTAGGAGGTTTATGTATTTGATGTCATCTCATCATGAGTGATTGCAGATACATGTACATGAATATACATGACATGACAACAGATGGGATGAATAAGGAGATTACATGCAAGAGGATGTGTTCATGAATGAACGAACAAACGATGCATGCAAGGAGATGTGTTCGTGAATGGACGAACATGCAAGGAGATGTGTTCGCGAACGGATGAACATGCGAGGAGAAATTTTCGCGAATGGACAAACATGACAAGCATGCCAAAGTACAAGAAAAGGCGCAACGTGCACATGCAACATCAATCAAACACCAAGACCATTGAAGACTCCGTGCACCTTGCCATGCAGGGGTGAAGCTGTAATACACCAAGAGCACATCTATCACTCAGCAGCACTGCAGCTCGACATGCACACCAACAGCAGCATGAACATACCGACATTGTCATGTCGAGTTGTGTCATGAGTCATGTGAGACACGTCACTACTGTGGGCCACACTGTTGTAAATAAATGTAATTTAGCATGGAATTCCAAGAGACCCACTTGTAATCTGAAAGTCATGTAAAGTTGAAGAGTCAAATAAGTCAAACAGTCATGAGGGAAGTTGAAGAGTCACAAGGTCCAATTTCACCCTTGGTTGTAAATACCCCCTCATTTGTACATGCAAAAGACTTTTCACCTTGGCTCCTCCCACATAGCCTTGAGAGTCTGTAGTATTTTCTTTGAGGAGCGAACAGTGGCTCCAATGTTTCACGAGTTTAGTGATGTATGGTGTATCTATGTGTCTTGGAACTTTTGCTTAATTCAGAAGCATGAACACAGGCCATCAAATTTTCACACATGTGTTGTAATTGTTTGTAAGATTAATCTTGAACACTTGTAATACATTTTGCTTTAACCTATGTTAAACAATTGAACTCATTCATTTTCTCTAATACATATAATTATGAAAATTTGTTGTATAAGTTGTTAACGTTTTCCTACCGTGTTGGTTACCTCCCTAGACATCTGACAAAACCTTTCACATAAACTTGCTATAGCGACTGTCGCACTCGTGTGGGATGCTCCGTTGGGTGTTGTACGTGCTATATTCCCGTGTGTGTTGTGATTGCCGCATCCGTGTGGATTGCTCCTCCAGAAGCTATGCATGTCCTATTGTGTTGTGTGTCTCTAACAGAGTTGGGATTCTTTCCCCACCGACTAGAGACTCACTTCCATCTTTTCCCTCTGCTGTGAAAGTACCTTGACACAAGTAACACTATCATTCACAAGGCACACAAACCTCGAAGACAAAGCAGACCACTCTCTCGTGCTGACAAGAAAGAGCTAAGGTAAACATTTAAGATAATGGCAACCGGGTCATCATACCATATGGGACTCCTACACCAAACACTGTGAGGTCTAGTTGGGACTTCATACCGGGGAGATCCCCTGATTGTTGGCGGGTCTAGCACTAATAATTAGAAAACACTAAAACAAAACTAAAACTGAAATTAGAATGAAAAATAGTAAAAGATGAAAACAAGCATATGGAATTTACCTTGAAGAATTTCGTTATGGTTTACCTTAGAGATCTTGATTTTCTCAAATTCCATGTTTTAAACTTTATCAAAGTTCCCATATACTTATGATCATCAGATTTATTGAACCTAAACTAAGGCAAGCATCAAGCCTATGAAAAATACTTACCAAAAAAGAAATGGTTTCATGTTCAAGATATTGGAAATTAATAAGAATCATCAGAAATTTCAAATTTGTGCTTTAAATATTAATGTTAAAATGGGAACAATTAAATTTATCGGATTGTGCATTGTTTTATATTGTAGTTTTCCATATCCTTTTGCAAATTCTAATTTGTATAATGTAGACCAGATGAAAGTCCCTTGATTATATATCAACTCCAAAACTTTTCTTTAAATCCCACTTAAACAATGTTAAAGTCCCAACCAATGTGACAACTTTTATATATATGGAGAAGGCTCGAGCTTTTGCTTAGTGGGCCTCTTTTGATACCAGAATGGAGCATCATATAAACCAAAATCATGGAAGAATTCCAAATTAACATAATTAACATCCACCGAAATTTCCCTAGTATCAGCCTTGGTGGAGAGGAATCTTTTAAATTTGCAAAGCCAAGTAAATGTAGAGTAGAGCATATATATAGATTCATTGCTCAACATTAACCATTCTTCACCACGAAAATAAAGGCTTGTTTCTTGCTTATTTCACACCTACATTATTTAAACAAAAGCAAAAGAAAATTAGTCTAAAATCAACTACTACTCCTAATCTATTCTACAAGAACTACAAGGACTATGTATAGCCATATTTCTAGTGGTACCAACCAAGTTCTTTTTTCCCTGCACATAAATGTACATAAAAATTAGTAACAAAAATAAAATTATTATTAAACTATTAAAAGAAAAATTCAACCCATTATGTACATCTATTTTTAATAAGTTTAGGAAAATAAATTTATTTACAAGAAAACTTGCTTGAAACATTTTCTCCAACCATATTCCAATTGGATCATAAAAATTAGGATGAATATCTGTTAAATATTGCAGAAGTTTAGGAGAGGATGATAGACCAAGTTTAAATGTTGTGACCCATAGAAAAATGTTAGTATTCTGTACAAGAGGAAGAGCATTATCAAAAATCTTCTATGAAATTGAACTTTCAAAACAACTTTCAAATGGATCATGAAAGTGAAAATGAAAATCTAATGAATCTTTCAAAAAAAATTCAGATAGATTAGATAGTTGGCCATATTGTAATACTACTCTTTCAGGTGCAAAATCTTGTGGGAAATTTATTTCAGATGATAGAATAAGATAGTATGTTATGAACATCAATTGAAATTGAAAAGCTTGAAATTCTTGATGCTCGTATTCTAGGCTTTGATTTTCATTTCCATCTGTTTGCACTAACGTACTTGGTAAGTATTTAACACTTGACTGCTCAAAATGCCAACATTAGATATCAAAAAATTGAAAAATAAAAGTTGAATAAAAATTTAAAACAAACAAAAATAAATGATGAATGTAAAATAAAATAATGTTGTCATTTACACTATTGTTACAAATAATGTTACAAGACAATTGATATTTATTTGAAGAAATTCCTCCTCTACAAAAAACACTTGAGATAATACAATTGAGATTAATACCAACATTTACGTGTGAATTTGAATGGAATTAAGGATTATGACCATAGATGGGAACTTGAATGACATCATAATCATAAATTGAAATGGATTCCCCTTCTAAAGAAATGAAATCATTATGATTTTTAGCAAATTTTGTTACGTAACCAACTCAAGAAAAAGATAGAAAAGATAGATCAACGCCTTAGAATTTAGCCTCTTCGAGGGGGCAACCTCCTTTACTTACATAAATGAACAATTCTTGGATGATTCAAATGACAAAACCTCCTTTCTATATATAGGAGTCTAAGGAGTCACAATATAAACCAGCCGACCTAACAATAATATATAAAGCCACAAAAATAACAATAGAGGGATTCTATGGGGCACAGTAATAACAATATGGGGGCAATAGGGGCACAACAATATTAATAAGGGTTATAACTACAATAGTAATGGGGTAATCACTAGTATTATAGGGACCCAACATGCCCCTCGCCTTCAAAAAAGTGTTGTCCTCAACGCTTGAGTAGT
>APFE030325470.1:65770-93010 GCA_000404065.3 Pinus taeda
CCCTCAACCTAGTAGGTGGCCGATGCCCCACTCGGGAAAATTTTTCGAAAAAAAATGTAACTTTTTTTTGGTATCGTGGAGGAGCCTAGCAACCCGCCTAACATGTAATTACTAGTAAACCTCTAGGGGTATACGACATGTTTTTCTTGTCATAAATCAATCACCTTAGGGGGATTTGAACCTGGGTTTGCCTTGTTTGAACGATTTTATGTTTTTTCTTTGGTATGGTGGAGGAACCCAACAACCCGTATGACATGTAATTCTAGGTATACCTCTAGGGGTTTACAACCTATTTTCCTTGACGTAAATCACTCACCTTAGGGGGATTTGAACCTAGGTCTGCTTTGTTTCAACAATTTCATAAATTTTGAATGAATGAATTGATATGCCCCCAAAGAAAAATTAAAAAATAAATAAATAAAATCCAAATAAAAATTGAACATCGATTTTTTCATTTCAAAACCCTAAAAAATATGATTTTTCTTATTTTTTCTCCTAAAAATTTGAGTTTTTTTCGTCTTTTTCGCTCTACTTAAAAAATGAGTTTTTTTATGTGCGTTTTCCCGTAAAATATGATATTAAAAAAATCTTCGAAAACAAATAGTAAAAAAAAGGTTTGAAACCTAAAAACTATAAAACAAGAAAATTTTCCCAAATTCCTCTTTAAATGGTCAAAATAAAAGGAAAACTAACCTTTGAAATGCGAAAAACTCTCATTGAATGTGTTATCGATGACAGTACAACTCCTCCACCAAATTGCTCCAAACTTTTTAACAAAACCGAGAAGAGTTGATGTGATTTGAGGAATAGAAACAACAAATGTTATTATATAGCGAAGATTGTGGGAATGTTTTAACGGTTCTTGAAAGTGGATTAAAAATAAAATTAAGAAAATTAATATATAGTTAATATTATAGGTTTAAATTAACTTTTATTCAATGTGGAATAAAAAATAAAATATAAATTATAAAGCTTAATTTAGTTACATAGTTAAAGTTAAATAATTTAAGTAAAAGGTTTATTTTAATTTCGAAGAAATGCATTAAAGGAAAATTTATGTGGATATTTTGAATAAAAATTAGAGTTAAAATTTTCAAAACCAAAAGTTTAGTAAATTGTTTTCAAATAAATTTTAGAGGGAAATATTTCAAATGATATTTTTAGAGGGAAAATTTTCATTAAAAGTTTTTTTTTTTTTGGGAGCGCGGAGGGGGGCTTTGGAGGGAAAATTTTTGGTGAAAAATTTTGGGGAGGAACTTTAGAGGGAAATTTTCGATCTCCAAGCTATAAATTCTCATTGGGAGAGAGTGCATTTGTATCATTCAACATCTTCTGTTTGAAAGTGTAGAAATTCTGCAAATTCTCTACAAATTTAGCTTTAAGACCATGTAGAAAATATGACTGTAAATTAACCCAATAATGCAATATACCAAAGCAAAATACTATAATCTACTTCTACTATCAATTTGCGGAAGCTTAAAGAGTGAGTTGAATCAGAGCTGAACACATATAACCATGAGAAGAAGAATCAAACACATGAAACACAGAAAATACTCAGGGGAAAGCCTCAGCTAAAAACCCCACTATTTGTATTATCATACAAGGTGGAAGCACATCAGAATTACACAAAGCCTTAGTTCTCATAGATAGCCATCTCTCAGTACAATCCTCCTGGATGCTCACAGGAAAACAAGGATTCTCACAAACCTTCTCCTCAACCCTCCAAGCCTCCTATTTCCTTGCGCAGTTTCTCCTAGGTGATCTTGTTGTTACCAAGTGACACTAATCACTCACACTGATTTCACACCCTGTAAAACTACACAATCCTCAAGGAACATTTTTCCTTCTGCATGGATGAGTTTCCTTTATAGGAAAACTCATGCAACTAATAGTACATTGTCCCTGTCTTTAATCTCAACTGGGTCTTTCTCATAATAGACATGCATGAGTTAATGATGAGAGAATCTTCAATTATCCAGAGTACACTAGTTGGATGCATGCATGCATTAACTGACTGAACTCACAATTAGTTCCTCAAACAGTTTGGAACTAATCTAACTGGACTTAACTCAGTAAACTAAGCTAACTAATTACAACTCAATTATAACTCAACCTTATCTCCTTAATTAATAGATAGTCTCCTTAATTTAAGGGATAATTGTTGCATGACTTCACAAAGACTTATAACTTGAATTTCTCTAACTAATTAATCCATAATTAATTAATTAATTGTTTTTCAAGCAACTGGTGAGACTAAATTCGAATTTTAATTCTCAATTTTAATTCAAGAACAAATTAAAATTGGAATATACTGGATTCTATTTTTATCATTTCTTGTTGTTATTTTTAACCCTCCCTCTCAACAAGAAAGGAATTCAACTCGATCCCGATCTTGAACTTTTGGAATGTTCTTCATGCAACACTTCTCTCTAGTGTTGTTGCTCTAGCAACTCCAGAAACAAAAAAACATCCAACCTGAATCAAAATGATGCCTCTGTCATCAAAGTCTCTGACTATTATTGCCTCTGTTGACTGAAAACTCTGCGCTTCTGCTGACTCAGCCTTTCTGCATTGTTGTCAATGCTTCTCTGCACTCTTCAATATCTAACTGTTCTAGCCTCTATCACTTTGATCTCTGACTGCATCAATCCCATTGATTCCTCCTGCTACTATGTACTTTGGGCTCCCGTATCAAGGTACGATCCATGAGATAAAACCTCTAAATGGACTCTGCCCAATTTCAACCTTCTTGGGACTATCACTTCACATCGCCCCACCTCACACCTGGAGGTATGGCTGCATGTGATCCCTCTGCCTACTTCTCCAATTGTGGCTCCTCTGCAATTGTCTGAGGCTTCTTCTGGGACTGCATGTTGAGAGGTAATTTACTTTCCCTCTGAACCACCAAGTATCTAACATTTGCCTTGCTCCTCGAGGCTTTGCATGCATCTTGGACCTCAAGAGCATACAGGTTCTGAACTCGTGAATCGACATGTTTCACTTGTCTCGTGGTGAAGTGTCTAACGAAAACCTTTCCCTTACTAAAGACAACATCATAGCCTTTGTCCTCCAACATCGAGATCGATACCAAGTTCTTCTTCAGTCGAGGCACATACTTCACATCTATCAAGGTGATAGAAGGTCCATGCTCCCTCTGAAAATCAACCGTGCCCACTCCTGAAACACTATACCTTCCGTTGTCACCCATCTCTATGCACATCTTGAGGTCTTTCTCCCCCAAGGTACTGAATAAACTTTTATCGTCGGTCATGTGGAATGGGGCTCCACTGTCAAGATACCAGACACAACCCATCATCGATGACACCATGCATGTGATGAGCGTAAAGTCCATTTCGAACTAAGAGGCTAATGCTTCACCTCCCAATCCTTCAGAGGATCCCTTCTTGGACTTCTTCGATGGGAAATTAGTTGCATAATGACCCATCTCATGACAATTAAAGCATCTTACTTTAGACTTGTCAACCTTCTTCCTTCCATGAGAAGAATTCGATTTGTAATGGGATGCCTTCCCCTTCCCTTTCCTTGCCTTACTTGCTAAGGCCAGATTTCCTTCATCATGCTTGGATGAAGAACCATCTCGTGTGCTCCTCCTGATCTCCTCTTGCATGAGATCCAACCACAGTCATTCCTAATCCGGAAGTTTCTCCCTTCCATTCACAGAGTCTTGGTATCTATTCCAGCTCTTTGGAAGGACAAGGAGAGTGAGGCTCACCATATCATCATCAACAGTAGTTATTCCCGCACTGATAAGCTCATCTCTGCAAGTGGTGAGCTTGTTCAGATATGTGGAAATAGTATCGCCGTTCTCCATCTTGATTCTTTGAAGCTTATCCTTGAGTGCCAATTTCCTCTGGTCGCTATTGTTCTGGTAGAGGTCCTTCAATGTCTTCCACATTGAATATGGAGTATCCTTCCCATGGAGACTCGAGACAATATGGTCTCGAACTTACTCAAGGATGATCTGTCTCGCCCTCATCACACACTTCTTCCATTCAGCCAACTCTTGTGCATTAGTTGAAGCTGGCTTTGGGATTTCTCGATCAATGAAATCCTTTAAGACGTTGTCTTCTAATACAGCCTCCATGCGATCTTTCCATGCTATGTAATTCGAGCTGCCATCCAAGGCATACTCGAGTCTCAAGCCATAGAACGCCATTGGCCAACCTGAAGTATGAGATGAATTTGATTTGCACCTGCAACCCCGAACTTTAAACTTTGAATTCTCTTCTCAGTATACTGTTCACAACTCTGATAACCTTTGCTCTGATACCATGTAGAAATTTTGCAAATTCTCTACAAATCTAGCTCTAAGACCATGTAGAAAATCTGACTGTAGATTAACCCGATAATACAATATACCAAAGCACTATACTATAATCTACTTCTACTATCAATTTGCGGAAGCTTAAAGATCAAGTTGAATTAGAGTTGAACACATATAACCACGAGAAGAAGAATCAATACACATGAAACACAGAAAATACTCAAGGGAAAGCCTCAGCTAAAAACCCCACTATCTGTATTATCATACAAGGTGGAAATACATCAGAATTACACAAAGCCTTAGCTCTCATAGATAGTCAACTCTTAGTACAATCCTCCTGGATGCTCATAGGAAAACAAGGCTTCTCACAAACCTTCTCCTCAGCCCTCCAAGCCTCCTATTTCCTTGCGCAGTTTCTCCTTGGTGATCCTGTTGTTACCAAGTGTAACATTGATCACTCACACTAATCTCACACCTTGTAAAATTGCGCAATCCTCAAGGAACCTTTTTCCTTCTGCATGGATGAGTTTCCTTTATAGGAAAACTCATGCAACTGATAGTACATTGTTCCTATTTTTAATCTCAACTAAGTCTTTCTCAGAATAGACATGCATGAGTTAATGATGAGAGAGTCTTCAGTTATCTGGAGTACACTAGTTAGATGCATGCATGCATTAACTGACTGAACTCACAATTAGTTCCTCAAACAGTCTGGAACTAATCTAATTGGACTTAACTCATTAAACTGAGCTAACTAATCACAACTCAATTATAACTCAACCTTATCTCCTTAATTTAAGGGATAATTATTGCATGACTTCACAAAGACTTCTAACTTGAATTTCTCCAACTAATTAATCCATAATGAATTTATTAATTATTTTTCAAGCAGCTGGTGAGACTAAATTAGACTTTTAATTCTCAATTTTAATTCAAGGATAACTTAAAATTGGAATATACTGGATTCTATTTTTATCATTTGTTGTTTCTATTTTAACAGAAAGTCATGGATTCTTCTGATAGTGAAGTTTTTCTTTGTGCAACATCAACATCTTCATCATGTGACAACTCTATTCATATTGATGAGTATAACAGGAATTCTTTCACTATGAATAGAGAGTCAAATTTTCCACTTGGTCCTAATCCTTAGAATGATGACAGCAACATTGATGAATGGCAGCAAAAGGAATATCTTGTAAATAGAAAGTCAATTTTTTCACTTAGTTCTAATCCTAAGGATTGTGTGAGCGCCACTGATCAAGGGCAGAATGAAGAATTTCCAGTAAATAGAGAGTCGATTTTTCCACTTAGTCCTAATCCTAAGGATTATGAGAGTACCACTGATCAAGGGGAGATGAAGAATTTTTGGAGTCAATTTTCCATTTCGTCCTAATCCTAAGGATTACGAGAGCACCATTGATGAAGGGGAGGGGGAGGATGAAGAATTTTTAGTAAATAGAGATTCAAAGTTTCCACTTAGTCCTAATCCTAAGGATTATGAGAGCACCACTAACGAAGGGGAGGTTGAAGAAATTCCAATAAATAGAGATTCAAAGTTTCCACTTGGACCTAATCCTAAGGATTGCGAGAGCACTACTAACGAAGGGGAGGATGAATTTTCTACAAATGATACTTTTACTATAATAGAGAGTCAAACTTTATAGTTATTCCTAATCCTAACAATTATGAGAGCACCAATGATGAAGGAGAGGATGAAAAATTTCTTGCAAATGATAATTTGACTATGAATACAGAGTCATATTTTCCACTTAGGCCTAATCCTAAGGATTATGAGAGCATCAGTGATGAAGGGGAGGATGAAGAGTTTCTTGCAAATGATCATTTTAGAGGCACATATATGAATAATGCATTTTTCCCAGTCAACATTTCAAAGGCATGCATGGTGATGATGAATTGAATCCTCCAAGGGAGGATTTGAAAAAGCACGGATGAAGATGGTGAAGAATTTTGTCTGAGTCGGTATTTCAAAAGTGCAGCTGATGGTAGTGAAGAATTTCCTTTAAGTGAGGATGGTAATGAATATTTTCTAAGCAATTATTGTGATGAATTTGCTAAATATGTTCAGAATTATCATAGTGAGGGTAATGTTCCTCGTAATAATGATGAAAATGCTTCTACAGAGGATAATGAAATGATGGAGATGGTGCAAGCAAATATTCTATCTAGGAGTAGGAGAAAACCTTTTCATATAAATCCAAGATATTCCAGTTATACAAGGATTAGGACAAATTATCTCACAAAAGGAAATTCTATCAGTGATCTAATTTCAAGTGTATGTTGTCAAAAGGATAGCTTGAAACAAATGGATTTCAAGTTTGCTTTGGAGAAAAGGAAGAAATATTTGGCAATGAATAAAAGCATGCAAATTTCATATTTTATGGGTTGCATGCAATCTACACTTGCAGGTTATGATTATCATATTGGGAATGTATTACTCTGTAGAAAGGCTTTCAAAATGTTTCATTCAATTGGTAATCTTCATCTATTAAGAATCCAAGCAAGGCTAGAAAAAAATCCCACATTTTATTCAGAAGTATGTCATAGACGAGAGGTTGGGCCATTAGAAAATACTGTAATGTTATGGGTGAAATACTTCTTTTCAAAGCATGGAGAGTGTATGCCAAATAAAGGCACAATACATATTCTAGATAATTTCTCAAGACGAGAAATATACAACTTATACAAAGAATATGCAGAAGGTGCTAAAGGAGATTGTAATTTTATAACATGCATATTTTATAAGGATATGGAAGAACGAATTCAACAATGTTCACATTCCTAAGAAGACAAGGATGGCGGTTTGTAATACATGTGCTCCTCTTAAATCAAAATGGGATAAATGTCAAGGGGCGGAAAGAGGTATGCATTCATAACATTATTTTTAAAAAGTAAATAGTTATCAACTATGAAAATATATTTATTAATATGTTTCTTTTATGTTATGTGCAAATTTCATTGTCAAAGCACTTCAAGAGCATCCCAATCAACAAACAAGTGAAAGGAAAGAATTGTATAAGCATTGAAAGAACTGCTATGATAATCCAAATAAATATTTAGGTTTGATAATTGATGGTATGGACCAAAAGAAAACACTTCTACCACATTTTATCGCACAACAAAAAATTTACAAGAAGAAAATTTTATTTAGTTTCAGTTGGTTGGTTGTATGGTCTTTAATGGGAAGATGTTGTCAACATTTTACTTCACAACTCCAAATATTCATAATGATGCAAATCTGACCATAACCATGATTCACTGTGTGGTTTCTCATTGGTCTAGTAATATTCCTGAAGTTTTGTATGCGTGAAGAAAAAAAATCAAGTTGTTTTTGGATATCTAAACATGCTTGTTGAATTGGGAATTTTAAAAAAGGTAAAGGTTGGTTTCCTTCTTGTTGGGCACACTCATGACCATATTGATCATATGTTCAATCGCCTTTCAGTAACATTGAGGAGGAAGGATGTTGAGAGCCTGCCATCATTAATTGAATGTATTAAGAAATCATACATTCCAGTGCATATTTTTCATGTGTTGGAAGAAACTATTGACATATGAAGATTAATTCTAGGATCACATGGTGAGGAGAAATGCATTGAACAAATTAATGGCATTAGCTTCCAGCGTCAATTTTGTATCAAAAAAATTGATGGGAAAATACTTATATGGGGCAAGAAGTATTCAACTGCTATAGAATGGGGACTGTCATCAGGTTTAGCATTTTTTAAATTCATCCCAGATCATTCAATATTTGCATCAAGATATTATTATTACAACTAGTTGTTGAACTCCATAATGCATGAAGGCATAAGAGAGATATCAATTATTCTAAATGCTTGGAATAAATTAAAAGATATATTAGAGATCTTCAAAAGTACTCATATGTATCTCTAATATATATTTTAAAGACTCCATTTATTTGGCCATAAAAAATGCCAAATGAACGTGAGGAAAGACATATTGTTGAACAACAACAATCTCAAGGTATTATTAATTCTCCATAAGTAAGGAAAGAGAAATCTATATTGGTTCTAGAATATCGCATACATAATGTGAAGCCACGAAAGACTTTTATAGGGGTTGTGTGCAGGATGTTAAGGAGGGTTGCATGATCGTATTGTTAGTAGATGAAGATCCACATGGCTATTCATTCTAGGTTGCCAAGTTTATAAATGGCATTAAAGAAAATGAAGATATTACAGTTGTTGAAGTACATTGGTATGCCACAAATACCCACCCATTCAATGGTGTGTACAAGCCAGATATGGTAGTTGATAAACAAATTGGAAGAAATATAAAAATAAAGGGTACAAATATAAATCGTCGTTGAACGAACCTCTTAAAATTGGAGGACGTCGACATACTTGTTTATGACTTCAATTTAACAAAGAGAAGGACTCTTCACTTCAGGACCATAGATATTTTGAAGAAGTTGTTACCAGAAGAAACAATGTTGAGATGGGAGTCCACTGAACCTAGTCGTAGATCTAGAAGACTTTTGACCTGAAATGGTGGGCATGCATGTTGAATCAAATGGGGCAATAGTTGATGAAAGAGGAGAATATGGGTTATCTTCATCTGCATCTAGTCATTCATTTGAAGATGTTGTAGATTCTGATGGTGTGCGAAAACCTATGAGTGATTTTGAATTAATGTCTAAGACATTTTATTTTTTAACAACGTGGTGAATCGGTAACTGTTAAACCTAATCTAAGGAAGACCTAGGATCAATTCTCATAGCTGCCACTATAACACCAAGAGTACATACAACAACCTGTAAGCCATATATACTAATTTCTTATGGTTTTGGCAAGAGTCAAGACTCACGCTAGGGGGAGTCTACTCCTTGAGCTGCACACCATAGCAGGACAATATACTCAATGTGATTTGAACCTTGACCTCGTGGGTTTCACCCAACGAACGCAGCCGTCTCACCACACATCACTATATATGTCTAAGACATTTTATGTAAATGATGTTTGCATGGTAACTTGAAATAAATATTTCGACTTCCATATGATCTTACGTGAAGTTATCAATCATTTCTATGTTTGCTGGATTATATGTTTTAATTATTTATAATTCATCTATTTAGAATATCCACGATACAACAATGACTTACAAAAATAATTTATAGTATATTCAATCTACCAAGTTGATATTTGATTAAAAATATATTATATATATATATATATAATATATATATATATATATATATATATTAGCAATTAATGTTGAATTTTGAAATTATATAGTGATATTGCCACGATATTATTTATTGTTATCATTTGGTATAAAATAGTTTTAAAAAATGTTGTAATCGTAATGCCTCATTCAA
Organism: Pinus taeda; assembly: GCA_000404065.3. Classification (NCBI taxonomy): domain Eukaryota; kingdom Viridiplantae; phylum Streptophyta; class Pinopsida; order Pinales; family Pinaceae; genus Pinus; species Pinus taeda. The sequence continues at coordinate 75,412 of APFE030325470.1, forward strand.
AGGGGACATTTCATTTTGATGGTTGATTTTTAGGTTTTTGTTGCAATCGGATAAGTTGTCTTAGGCTAAGATTTGAAAAGAGTTATACTTTTGGCCTTTAAAATAAAAAATAATCTTGGAATAATGAATCTTTCATTTATGTGTTCATTTTAAAAATTGTTTTATTCGTATAATTTTTCCATAATGTCATGGTTGAAATATGTTGAAAACTTAAGGTTTTTAATTCTATGATTGAAAATTTGTCAAAATCTTAAGGTTTTTCTGAGTTTTGTTATTTTATCTTTAATGTTATGGTTGAAAACAACTACAATTTTAGGGTTTTTTAGAGAATATATTTTGTCTTTAACGATATGGATGGAAATTATTGGAATTTTAAGGCTTTGAGACAAGATATTTTTATCTTTAATGTCATGTCCGAAAATTGTTGGAATTTTAAGGTTTTTCAAAGTCCGAATATTTCCTCTTTAATGTCGTTGCTAAAAAGTGGTAAAATTGTAACTCGATTTTTTTTGTTGTTGTTCTAACATCAACACTTTAGTTTTGAGAGTTTTTTTTACATCTTTTTTGCAAACAAAAATTTGGGTTTTACTGCCATTTTAAAAAAATGTTGAAAATTTATCATAAAAAAAGACATTGTTTTCGCATACATACTTTTCGTTTTTTGGGGGTTTTTGGGCTAGAGTCCTCGTTTTGAGTTAACAGTTCTCATTTGATCGATAAATTTGTTGCGATATCACCTTTTGGCATATTAGATTAACATGACAACTTCCACACAAAGCTAAATGGTACACCAGAGAGAGCGCGGAGGAAAATTTCCTTACCTCATTTAGTAGAAGCTTTTGGGGACCAAAAGCCTCCCAAAATGAGGAGGTGTGATCCATATTGGATCATTATATTCTAACTTAGCAACCGGAGAACCCACAGTAAAAACCATATCTTGTCGACGTTTCAAATCCCAACAGGGATCCATCATCAGGAATGATGATGGATCCCTGTTGGGATTTGAAACGTCGACAAGATATGGTTTTTACTGTGGGTTCTCCGGTTGCTAAGTTAGAAGATATTAACCACAGAAGTCTTAAATCCTGGATCATTATATTGTTTTTCTTCCATCTCGATTCTTTTAGAGTGGAAAAAGTGGAGGAATCATCTCTTAAGACCATTTTCACCCACAGGGTCCAGTTTGGCAAATTGAGGTCTCAAACCTTCCGGGAGCATTTCGAAACATCAAATGACATTTTTTAGGGGTAAAAATTTGCCACTATATCTCAACACCTCTTTTTTCCTATTCTACATACAAAGATCTTTCCAACAACGCAATAATCGTGTCAACCAGAGTCAGAAGTTGACCTTCCTTTTCTCACCACCATAATTCTAGAGGATGCCACATCAACCCCCATTATTTATGAAAAATGGGCTATCCACATGATTATGATGTAGAACAATCTAGAAAAGTCTATATTGTAACTCTGATTAAGAGGTGAGGTAGTCAAACCTAACCACTAGTAGGTTATCAGGTTGTGTTATAACGAGGCCACTAGGAGGAAAACAGGTTCCATTCTTTTGAGTGCATTTGTTCCATAGCTAAGCAAACAATAGCCAAGAGGGATAGGACATATAACACACATAAAGGATTTGTGCATTATAGCAGCCATGGGCCATAGGTCATACTTCTTTGTACTTGTAGCCATATTTTCAATCATAGAACAAGAGCGGAGAGGCCTCGCCTTCCAGCTGGGTTTTTCTCCCGAAAGGGTTTCCTAAGTCAAATCATATGTCAACTATGTGTGTGAGCTTTTATTTTGTTGTTCTCTATTTTCTGCATAATTTGAAATTCACCTGCATGCACTATTAAAAATAAATCTAGACATCCATAAATCTATAAAGTTGTAATAGTGTAGAATTTCATATTTTAAATATAATTTTATCAAATCTGTTGTGACGAACTATTCAGTGGAATATCCATGATGGTTCATGAATAACTTTGAACTATTAACACATTCCATTCCATTGTTGTAGATGTCACGATTATGTGAATCTCTACAAAAATTTCCCCATGTTGGTTCCTAAGACCACTCCAAATCAAGGAAAAGTTGCATATCATGATGGATTCTCTATATTGGTTCATCATCGTTGTGGACCCAAGCCTCCACTCCCATAGACACACTCTAGAAAAAACCATGTTCCTAACATGGATTTGAACCACTTACAAATATAAAATACCTAGCCCCTCATTTGAACCCCTCCCCCCAGAGATAGAAATGCTTGATACCAACAACCCCAAAGAATCCCCTGAGATTCCTCTTGTTACCTCCTCACAACACCTAAATATGGATCCTAAAGAACCCTCAGAAAGATTCAAAGTTGTCACACAATATGAGGGCACCAAAGAAATGGATTTGGATGCTCTTTATCTCCCAATCATTACCAAGTTATGAAAAGATAAAGACCCAAACTCACTCCCAAAGCATCAAGTCAAGATACTAAGTAATGTTATTCTCAAATTAAGGAAACAAGCCCAAAAAAGTCAATAGGAAAAACCAATGTCAATCCTTTAGGGTTTCACGTCCAGCCTATGTAGGAGACTACAAAACAACACAAGGGTGAGAAGAAAAAATTGTAAGAGAAATCAACTAATTTTGGAAGAATTGGGCGACATTCTTATCAACTTAGGCATAATGAAGTTGATCTTAGAGGTTTATCCCTCTACCAACTCATCTACCCCATGAAGATAATCTGATGAAAGGAGATTTTGGGGTATAGCCAATTTACCCTTTCTTTATAAATTTCGATCTTGAGGCCTGTGGGTTATGGCCCACAAACCTATTGGAAGCGTTTAAATAGCGCTTTCGCCTTAAGGCCAGGACCATACACTTATTCAGATTTTTCTTTAAAAATCGGGACCATATCACTTTAACACAATACAAAGGAATACACGGGAAAACCCGTAAGGTCGGACTTCAAATAATAATACACCCGCACCTATAACCTCATCGGGTCCATCCTCCAATCCTTTCCACAGCGCTACTCCTCCTCTGATCTCCGATCTCTGATGGGCTTCATCAGCTTATCGACGATATCGCAATATCACTATCGGCACATCGCCATTCCACAGCCCGCTGTCATTTGATTTTGTCAAAATGTGATTGCTGATCAAATATTGACAGTCGATTTGGTTCCTGATCCGATGATTGTACTTCTTATTGATCAACAGACTTGCTCGATAGTCCTTCACCTAGATCTACACTTAACAGATCTGATGGTTCGCAAGGATTTCGAGTTGACAACAAGCACGAGGATTAACCGCCTGAAAAGCGGTTTCCTCTCTCCTCCTCGCTGCTACGTGTTGTTTGATGAGTGGAATCAGGCGATCATGCAATATTACCACTTACCACCTTTGCCTCGCTCGAAATGCCACCTCCACTGTTGTAAAACCACTTCCCTCGCAAATTAATGCCCTCACATCTCTGTATGTGATTACTGTCGATCTGTTGATCTGTAGATCGGATGATAGACATCTATTTCTCCGCCATTTGATGGATTCTACGCTTTAATCCAGTTCCTCTGCCATATACCATTTCACACACGACACAACTCCATAATTGACATTTTAGATCGTTATCGATCCATACAGTGATCGATGGTCGATCAATACTACAACACGCATACTCAGACTGTTCAAGAAATACAACACACAGACATACAATATCAACACTGAACACACTTTTCTATTATATACAAACGATTACAAGCTAAGGCATTTCAGCCTTAGGAACAAACTCTCCTCTCGACTACATTGTAAATACTCTATGCTTACACAATTCTATTTGTTACTCTCTATCTCTCTCTATTGAACACGCCGGTTCATCACACACACACACACACACACACACACACACACACACATATATATATATATATATAAGTAAACATTGGATCGGATCACTGCAAAGGATCTGATCATATCCTTTCCTCAAATCTCTCATCTAAACACATACATGGTAGATTTCATTTAATTAAGTCTCCTCGAGACTTTATTCATTCCATCAATTTAGGTATGTTTTAACAAATTTCTTCGGTTTAGTTTTGATGGTCCACGTCTCCTCTCGTTCTCCACTTTTGGTTTCCTTATTTAATGAAGAGCGTCAAATGCTCTTGCATCAGACTCCCGAGGCACAAAAAATTATGACCTCCTGGTCATATGCTTCTCCTTGTCCTTAGCAATTGTACCCACATCCCTGTGGAATTTCCTTTATGATCATCCGTGAGTTGCAACCAACCTCTGCAGTAACAATCTTCCTCTACTACACGATAACTCACCAAGCTTTCTCCTCTGAGCTTAGTCTTTTGGCATCCTTCTGGTTCTCTCTTCTTTGGAACCAATTGAGCACTCCTTTCTCTAGGTTGCTGCAAGTCTTCTCACCTTCTGCTGTCGTTCACTGCACAATAGGAAAGACCATAACTCTCCAGTCTTCAACACAATTGTACCTCTTCTCCTTTTGCTAGCACTCCTTCTTCCTTCTCACGGGAAAAACTTTTCCTTTAACCTTTCCCTGCTCTAATACCAAATGATGAAAGGAGATTTTAGGGTATAGCCAATTTTCCCTTTCTTTATAAATTTTGATCCTGAGGCCTATGGGTTATGGCCTACAAACCTATCGAAAGTGTTTAAATAGCGCTTTGGCCTTAAGGCTGGGACCATACACTTATTCAGATTTTTATTTAAAAACCGGGACCACATCACTTTAACGCAATACAAAGGAATACACGGGAAAACCCGTAAGGCCGGACTTCAAATAATAATACACCCGCACTTATAACCTCATCGGGTCCATCCTCTAATCCTTTCCACAATGCTACTCCTCCTTTGGTCTCCAATCTCCGATGGGCTTCATCGGTTTATTGGTGATATCGCAATATTGCTATCGGCAAATCACCATTCCACTACCCACTGTCATTTGATTTTTCCGAAATGCAATTGCCGATCAAATCTTGATCGTTGATTTGGTTCCCGATCCGACGGCTATACTTCTTCCTAATCAACAGACTTGCTCGATAGTCCTCCACCATAGATCTGCACTTAACGGATCCGACGGTTTGCAAGGATTTCGGGTTGACAACAAGCATGAGGATTGACCGCCTGAAAATCAGTTTCCTCTCTCCTCCTCATTGCTATGTGTCGTTTGATGAGTGGAATCGGGAGGTAACGCAATATTACCACTTACCACCTTTCCCTCACCCAAAATACCACCTCCACTATTACGAAACCACTTCCCTCGCGAATTAACGTCCTCACATCTCTGTATGCGATGACTGTCGATCTGTTGATCTGTCGATCAGATGATCGACATCTATTTCTCTGCCATTTGATGGATTATGCGCTTTAATCCAAATCCTCTGCCATATACCATTTCGCACACGAAAACTCCATATTTGACATTTTAGATCACCATCGATCCATACAGTGATCGATGGCCAATCAATACTACAACATGCATACTCAGATTGTTCAAGAAATACAACACACAGGCATACAATATCAACACTAAACACACTTTTCTATTATATACAAATGATTACAAGCTAAGGCATTTTAGCCTTAGGAACAAACTCTCCTCTCGACTACATTGTGAATACTCTATTCTTACACAATTCTATTTTCTACTCTTTGTCTCTCTCTATTGAACATGCAGGTTCATCATATATATATATATATATATATAAAAGGAAACATTGGATCAGATCACTGCAAAGGATTCGATCATATCCTTTCCTCAAATCTCTCATCTAAACACGTACATGGCAGATTACATTTAATTAAGTCTCCTCGAGAATTTATTCATTCCATCAATTTAGGTCTGTTTTAACAGATTTCTCTGGTTTAGTTCCGATAGTCCACGTCTCCTCTCGTTCTCTGCTTTTGGATTCCTTCTTTAACGAAGAGGTCTGGATGCTCCTGCATCATAATCTCCTAGAGTATTAGAGGCCTCAAAATCATAAGGGCAAGCCAAGGCTTGTCAAAGACAAGTGGCTCATGGAACATACAACCTTCTTGATGATTCAGGAAATTAAAACTTCTTTTGAAGTTGTATGCAAGTTGAAAAACAAATGGAGTTGAGGATGCCAATGAGTATCTCTTGTTGCCAAAGATCAATATGAAGGTCTCGCTATCATCTGGAACTCTCAAGAGATATCCATGCTTAACATGTTTGCTTCTTTCAGAATTCTCTCTATACTACTTCAGCTCATGGAACCGTCATAAACTTATTTTCTTTCAAACGTGTACGTCCCTTTATTACCCAGAGCAAGTTGTATTTTCTTAACTCCATCAAGTAGATTAGTCTTCTCATCTCCACAACATATTAGATCTTGGGGGTGGGATTTCAATTTGATAAAATATTTAGAAGAAAAAAAGGGTGGTATTAAAAAGCTAGAAGCAGAATCTCGCCTCTTCTAAGATGTCACAACTTCTTCTGATTTGGTTGACCTCGACACCGTTAATGAAACTTATACTTAGAACAACTACAAAGGTGGCTCCTAGCAAATAGCTTCTAATCTCGATAGGTATCTCATCTTTGAAAATGTCATGTCAAGGGACATTTTCATGGAGGCTTCTATCTTCCGTAGCCATGGCTTGGATCAATGGTTAATCAAATTCATTAGGGGAATTTTGAGGTAAAAAATGGGCCTAAACAAAAAAACATATTAACAAAATTAAATTTAAAAGAACCAATAGGATTCAAGAAGATGATGTCATCCCCAGGGGTAAATATTTTGGAGGGATTTTTTTTTTAAATTGTATTTTCAACTTATCTCCTTATAGGTCTACTCAAATTGCAATTATAGACACTCATTGGATGCGTTATTAAATTCCATATCCAATGAGTACCCACTCTACATACTTCTGAGTAGACCCACATCAAAAAAATGAAAATACATGAAAAAACGTGTTAAATATTTCGGAGAGAAAAGAAAAGGAAAATATTTTTTTATTGTATTTTTATCTTATCTCCTTATAGGTCAACTCAAATTTCAAGTGTAGAAACCCATTGGATGCAGAATTAAATTCCACATCCAATGAGTACCCGCTCTGCATACCTTTGAGTAGACCCACATTGAACAAAAAGTTGAAAATACTTCTGAGTATTTCCATTTCTTTTGATGTGAGTCTACTTAGAAGTATGTAGAGTGAGTACTCATTGGATGTGGAATTTAATTATGCATTAAACAAGTTTATAAAATTGAAATTTGAGTAGACCTATAAGGAGATAAGCCAAAAATACAATTAAAAAATTTAGTTTCATTTATTTTTCTTTAAAAATCATAACTCTTATTTTTATTATTTTATTTATTATTTTATGTTTTCCTTAGGAGGCTTATTTTGGACCTCAAAATTCTATTAATAAGGCATATTAATCAAGTCCTACACCAAAAATACATTTTTTCCTAGAAATTTTTTGGCTCCAACATCTCGACTTCCAATCCATCATCAAGGATTGGTGGGACAAACTAGCCAACTTAGAAGGATTGACCATGTTCTACCTACAAAGGAAGCTAAAGCACATTAAATATCAACTCAAAACCTGGACTAAGGAAAAAATAAAGAACATCACTAAGGATAAACAAAACCTGGAATCCCAAATGGAGTGCATCCAACGTGAAGCCATTAACCAAGGAAGATCATGAGACCTCATAAAAGCGGAAGCATGTACTCTCACTCTACTTGAAAAAAGAAGGAAAATGGAAGAAATACTTTAGCAACAATAATATACAACTAGATGGCTAAAGGAATGAGAGTAAGATACTACTTTCTTCCACAATTTGATGCTCAAGCTTCAACACCACAATCATATTTTTTCCTTAAAAAAATAGGTAGTTTTCAAGGTTCAAGGTCACAAGGACATGGCTAATGTGTTGGTTCAATATTATAAAGAGCTACCATCTGACCCTAAGCCAAACTACTCAAAGGCTATATACAAGAGTTCAACACATTCCACCTCTAGTTACCAAAGAGAAAAATGATGCTCTCTTAAGAGAGATCTCTATCGAAGAAGTGGAATAGGTAGTAAAATCTATGCCATGGAACAAGGCCCCTGGCAAGAAAGCTTCACTACTAACTTTTATTGGGTCTACTAGTCAAAAATTGGAGATTGAAAGCCATCATAAAAGCTCTTGACTCTACCTTCTTCACTTTAGTTCCAAAAAGGGACAATTTGGAAGACCCTAGTGACATCCACCTCGTTGCTTTGTGTAATGTAACTAAAATAACAACCCATTGCCTCGAACCCATCTCGCCTCAGCTCATTTCAGCAAAAATAAATAAAAATTAGTTATGTGGAGGGGTGACATATTTGGGATAGTATAATTATTGCACACGAAACCACACAATCTTTAAAATCCTCCAAGAAACCCAACATTATTCTAAAACTTGATCTCTCTAAGGTGTTTGATAAAATCAGTTGGATCTATCTCTTTAGAATTTTCCATACCTTCAGCTTTGACCTTGAATGGATTTGTTGGATCGGGAGCCTTATCTTTTCATACTTATTCTCTAATTTGCTAAATGGATTTCTTGTTGCACCCTCTTCAACCTCTCGTGGTATCTGACAAGGAGATCTGATGTCACCTTTTCTCTTTATTGTAGTAGCAAAGGGTCTCGGTCGTGCATTCAAAGTGGCAATTAAGGAGAAAATAAGCAAAGGACTCTCTCTATTTGGTGACGATCTTCCTCTATTGCACCAACAATTTGTGGATGATACCTTGGGTATGGGTGTTCCAATTGTTCAAGAAGCTAAATGATTTTCTCAAATTTTGGAGGACTTCTCTCTTGCCTCATGTATGAAAATAAACAAAGCTAAATCTCATTTTTTTTCTTTGATATTCCTTTGGTCGTATAGGAACATATTGCAAGGACACTAGGTTTCCAAATCAACAAATTTCTAGCAAGATACCTCGGAACACCGCTTGTGGATAGTTCCCTCAAACTCAATTTATGGGAGGATCTCATCAACACATTCAACCACAAGTTAACCAGTTAGACATTTTGATCATTAACTTGGCAGGAACACTAGTCCTCCTAAATTTGGTTCTATCAGCCCTACCCATATATCTATGCTCTATTTTGATGGCTCCCTCCTCTATCCTTAACTCAATCAAGAGGCAAGAATCTTTCCTGTGGGGAGGATAAAATTTGGGAAAAAAATGGATGCTTGTATCTTGGCATAATATTTGTAGACCTAAATTGAAAGGAGGTTAGGGGCTAAGAGATCCTTCAACTTTAGCTACAATTATGGGAGACAATATTTGGTGTCATTGGCTCCAAGGAGGTCAAAACCTTTGGAAATGTATCTGGATGAGAAGATATGTAAAGCACATTCATATTGGGTGGGTCATAAGAATTCCCTTCTCTGATGCAGGATCCTCCATTTGAAATGTAAACAAAAATGAATGCATTTGATACAACAACACAACTTCCGGGAAGTTTGTGATGCACAAACAACCATGTTTTAGGAGAACTCATGGAAAAAACTCCCAAAATTCCAAGACCAAAACAACTTAAGGGATCTGCGCCTCCACAAGACTTCCCAAGGCCTTCACCAAGTCAAAGACTATTGGGATGATTCTAACTTGGATCAAACATGGAGACAATGGTTAATTTTTAGGGAATGGAACCCCAAGCTCGTGGAAGAGACTTGGTCAAAGTTTTGGTGGAATATTTAGCAAAGACTCATCCCAATATCCAATACTAATAAATTGCAATCGGTTTAAATACCAAGTAGTTCCTTTTTTTATCCATGAGGTCTATAGCCTAGAAGCGAGTTTCAAAGAATTTCCAACATATTCCATTTGGAGCTACATCTCACAAATAATCCAGGTTTGAAAGTTTCCATCTTTCTATGGAACCTACTTCAAGGTAAACTTGGGACAACATTCACAAGCACAAACATATGGGTCCCTCACATTGTTATTTGTGCTTTCAGGAATCTAAAAATGTGGATCATCTCTTTGACAATTGCCCTTATTCCAATTATCTATGGATCGATCTAGAAGCTAGCATGAAGAGGTCAAATCGTGATAAATATAGTATCCCTCACACCATTAACAATTGGATGAATCAAAATTTTAATAATCTTATCTTGAACTGCAGTTGGAATCTCCTTCTAGGCCTACTCCTTTAGGCTATTTTGGAAGACATGAATTACTGCATATTCAAGATTCACTTCCTCCTTCATGACTCTCTTTATATCATAGTTCAAAAAATTGCAAAGGATTCAATCGCTGCACAATCCTAGTCAGGCCAAGACCAACAATCCTCGGGCAAGGAGGCCCTGTTACTTCAATGTTGGTTCCTTACTCCAGGAGCCATGATTTCCTCCTCTCTTCAACTTGCTACAATGTATATTCCCTCCTTTTGGAGCCCTCCTTCCCCTAATTTTCTAAAGCTAAATTTTGAAGGCACTTCAAAAAGTAACCTAGGAAAGGTAGGCTATGGAGATATATTCAAGGAACATTTGTGTTAGTTTTATCTAAGCCCAAAAAATTGATTAATTTACCAGTAAATTTTTATACCCAAAAGATTATTTTTAGTGCAAACCTAGAAAACTCAAATTTTAAATCTACACACAATTAACACAACTGAACTTCTAAAAAGTTATGTGCAATAGAAATAAGAAATCCAAGCACGTAAAATTTTACACAACTTTTACCCTAGAAAACCCCAGTGTGGTGAAAAACCAACAAAGAGAGATTTTATTAGGCTTCAAAGAAAATACTTAGGAAATAACAACAACATCACATCCAAAGAATGTACAACTAAGAACAACCATATAAATTAGCCCTCTCTCCTTTGTAGAAGTACAAACTCTTTCGAACAGGATATGATCCATTTTCTCTAGAAAATCTTGGTCGAGAGTTCGACCTCTTTATTATTTCTCATTATGACCAAGCTACGACCCCTCTTTCTCTGAACAAGACAACCCCTTCTCTTAGTTGCTCGACCTTCCTTATTCTCTCCCAAATCAACCCTCTTCTCTCACACACAATGTGATCTATAAATGTGTCCTTCACCCACTCATTCTAATAATTTATAATTTCTCTCATATCCTTATTTCCTCCTTAATATCTTAAAAGAAAAGCTCAATGGCCAAAATTTAATCTTATCCCTTTCTTTGTTTTTTTCAAATGGAAATATTAATTTCCAAAGTTAGAAACTTTAGAAATATAAGTTATAAAACCAATAATAACTAATTAAATTAATTATTATGCCTTTCCTAAGTTTGGACTTAAGAAGAATTAAAAAAAAAAATACTAAAATAAGAAATTTTTCAAGATATCTTCTACATGCTTGGACACAGGCCCGGTGCAGAGACATCTATTTAAGCTACAATTTTGAAATTTTAGGATCATTTATCTACATTTATTTAGGCTTTATGGGTTTTGAAAAGAAGATTCAAGGCTACACCAAACTTATGGTGGAGGGAGATTCTCAACTCATTATAAGCATGATCCGCATGATCCTACATAGAACCCATATTAGAAAAATATATTGCAGTTGGAGACTTGAAAGCCTACTCATACAAGTAGCACTGCTCCTTCCTTCCATTATGGTGATAATCCTTACTCACATTACAATCACTATAAATAAAATTCAAGATAATATAACCAATTAGGGATGTGTCTTACCAACTTTGCAAATGTCTTCCTCATAAAAATACTTTGCGGACTCACCCCTCAAGAAAGAAGATTGGACCATAGCTAAGTAGGAAAAATCTCCTTGATTAGTCTCTTTCTATTTTTTTCCTTCATGCTCTTTGTTTGTATCTCTCAGCTTGTAATTGCCCTTTGTGGCCTAGTTTTTAGTTTTTATATCAACAAGCAAAAATATATCCTCTTCTATTTTGAAAATGTTGAGATTCTAGGTCTGATATGGTTTTCCCAGTGACAGACTAGCCCAAAATTCCATGACCTAATATGTACTTCATGTTTTGAGGTAATACCAAATATTTACCCCACCAAAAACCAAAACAATTCAATGGGATATAAATATAGGTATTTTTTTTAATCCAAATTTTATTTATTTTCAAATAATATCAAATATATTTTGAAATAGAAAAGTTCTTAGAGTTTAAGGGAGAGCATATACATTTTAATAATCAGTGTTTATCTTTCTCTTTGATATGTGAATTATTTTTTAGTTCTTTAACATGTTTCATTTCAACATTATGATGTGGTTTAATCTACGTCATTATACATATGGTTGTTGCTTACAATTTTATTTAGAATTACATTTTTGTTCTAAGTATTAGGTTAGCATGGGTTTTTATGAGGGAAATTTTCTCTTCTTGCTTGAACTAGTTTGAACTCACAAGGGTTTTATTATTTCAAATTATTGGTGAAATTTTTGCCTTAATGGATCTTGTTATATCATTACCTCATCTTTTTTCTTATTGATAAGTGGGTGAATCCTGAAAATCACACTTACCCTGTGGCTGAGAGGCCACGGCTCAAGGGCATCTAATCCGTCAAAGTCACCCGGGGATTGCACCCGGCCTGAGCCGCACCAACGGAAACCATGCTGGATTTTTGGTATCAGCGAGACTAGAACCGATGACCTTTGCTTACGGAGCGCCTTAACAGCGCCCTCCTTCACCGACTGTTCTAAATCTCTTTGATTCATTACCCCATCTTGGAGATGACACTCTAGTAGGAATGCCCATGGTTTGGGGCTAAATCTATGCTTTAATAATTGGTTACACATTACATTGTTGTTAAAAATAAATATCAATGATATTCTATAATACTCTTTCAAAAGTGTAAAATAATAAAAGAGGGATAAACTTTTAAATTAATAAGTTGCATAAGTGAAATGGTACTTAGCATATATGTATTTTATTCATTTTCTAATAAGTTGCACAGGATAATATAAGTAAAAGATTCTAAGTATTGACATTATGGTGCTAATATTATATTCATCTCTCTAAAATACAATATAAGTGAAGGTTTGTAAGTATTGACATTATGGTGCGAATATTGTATTCATCTCTCTAAAATACATTTTCCTCTTATTTTGTGAAGGAATAATTTGACTAGCTTCGTGGATCATTACCTTGAATATGAGTATCATATAAATATATGTGTTTTGTTTTGATAACTTTTAGAGTTTTAAATAGGTCGTATGTTGTTATAAAATAAGAATTTTGAAGTTTGGTAAAATGTTGGATTTTTTCAAAGAGAAAAAAAAATAACAAACTTTCTATTATAAAAGGTTGTTTGCATTTACATTATGAGTCAGATATACCGCATGCACCTTAAAACTGTTAAATCTTTTTATTTTCCTTAGAGATTACATATATCATATTCAATGATATGCATGTATACCCAACAAATATGTCTACATAATCTTGATTATGATTTATCAGAGAAAATGGATAATACATTGATTTATAGAATTTCCAGTATTAGCATTTTCATAAAAAAAAAATCCTTTCCCAAAAAAGACAGATATTCATCTTAACACTACAATTCTATATCAAAGCAATATTTCCCTCTATTAATAGAGATATTGCATAAAGTTGTGTAAGATATCACTGCATGAGGTATGTTCAAAAGTTGGGTCCTGAAAAACATCAATCAACATATTATTACGTTTCATCCAATTTATAAGCAAGGGCAGCACAAATTTTGTTTTCCTCAACACCCAGTCAATAACCACTTTAGAGTCTCCATAATCTACGTGGTCAATGGACGATCACCTAGCATAATAAAGAACCCCCCATAGTGTGATGATCTCACCCTTATTATTAGATCCCAACCCACCATTCTAACAGAAATGTTAATATGTACCTGGTTCTTTGACTATGTAAACCACACATTCACGTGATTTATAATCTGCAACCCCATCAAATGACCCTATGTGGTATTTTTCCAAAAGTCCACAAATTTAGAATGCCTCAGGTTTCCCTTCTCCACAATTAGACCTATTTCATTGAAATAGGCCATAATCTTCATACATGTCTTTTTTTATGTCTGAAGCACTACCCTTAAAATCCACTTTGTTTTGACACCTCCAGATTCCCCAAATTATGTAAAAAGGGAGAGTATGATAGACCTTAAAGTTCATGGACCATTCTAAAACTCATGCCTCCATAGAATTATGGTTCCAATCATAAAAAATTTGTAAAATGTTCATAACACCATACTCGATTGTTGACACAAATGGACATTCAAGGAATAGGTGAATGACCTACGCCTCATTACGCATGGTGCATATACCAAGTCCAATGTATCCTCTCTTAAATAAATTGTCCCAAGTAAGAATTTTTTTATGTTGGGTCAACCACTTGAAAACTTTGAGCTTGAGAGGGACGTTACACTTCCATATTTTTCGAAACCAACAATACTCCCCAATGACCTATTAAGAGAGATATAATCATAAGCTTCCTTAACCAAGATCTCTCCATCTATTTATAAACCATCCCATGATAATATAACCTTAAGCCTCTCTAACCAACATCTCTCCATCTATTTATAAACCATCCCATGATAAACTATCTTCACACTCTGTGAGAGTAATACCCACCAACGATGAATTTTGAATGTAATTTTCCCATGTCTCAATGAAGACACCATATAATCCCAAATATCAAGCATTTATCCATGACGGAGGCACAAAGAAGGGATCATGTGATATATAAATTTGATTCAAGTAATATATGCCTTTATTATGTAAATATCTCATAAGTGAAACTAACAGAGTGTGAACCCCTATTAAACCTTTCAATGAATCCAAGCAGAGTATGATCCCTTATGAAACCTTTCATTGAATCCAAGCCACAACCTCGGACCCATGGCTAAGAAATAATTTTCTTCGCATCATCTACATGAAGGAAGTGAAAGCATAAAAATCCATTAAATAAGGCACTAAGCCTGCATTTAAGGATGGAGAACCAATTTTGTGTTGCCCAATCCTTCATCTGCAACTCGCTTATACTCACAAACTCCCATCGACCGATTAGGGCTCTCTGTTTTGACCCAACAACCTGGACCCAGAAATGTCAACCACAAAAGTGATTTTTGGATATCCACAACAGGTCGAACATGCTTATTCCTAACTCTATGAGAAAAAATCACCAATTGTGTTTCTGATGAAACAAAAGGATGAATCACATCACCAAATGAAACAAAACCCACAACAGAGAAAGAACGTGTAGAAGGAGGAATTCCAGAGATCGAATGAAAATTGGATCCTAGCATAATGTTTCACCTCTTGAGTAGCTCAAATAAGATCATCTTCGCATAGGGAATGGTAATTATGCATGTACATGTCAGGTGGCTCATACCTGCATCTTCCAGAAGAACCTATAATCGAAGAAGACTAAACAATGAACCTGTGGCACCGACAATGGAAATGAAATGAAATGGCTTTTAATGAAGTTCATGAGACCTTGGCAGTCTAAGGGACCACCCACTATCCTTAATCCATATTCATATTTTTTTCTAGGCTCATTTTGTTGTTATGGATCTTGAGTAAGAAATTCGTTGTTTTGTGAAGCCTTGTCTCCTCAAAAATCTCATTGAGACTATTCATCTTTAGGCTGCTATCAAACCGACGATGGATAAATTCATACGTTGCACACACTTTGATAAAATTCAATTTTGTTTCTACCACCCCTATGTTGCAAAAGATGCAAATTCGTTCATCCCATCATCTTTAGGGACCATCCATCTACCAGTTTCACATCTTAGATGATGGTAGCTAGTCCTCAGCTGAGAAATTAAAAATTTAGCTGTTCCCTTGATTGAGGAACTGAAATACTCTTTATCATCATGTTTCCACATAAGAAAGACACACATTCAAAGCAAATATAAGATGTGAGAAAAAAAATCGTCAAAAATAAACCAGAAAGGAACTCTGATTGGCGACAGAAAAATGAAAGGGCCAAAGTGAAATGTCAGCCCCATCGATAAGATATTAGAAGTACATGAAGAGGTCCATATCACAAATATGAAATTATGGCATAAAGAGATTATCGAAAAAGAAATTGAGAAAAACAACCACCCCCTCAATAAATACAAAGACTCCTGACATCCTTTGAGTTATTGGCTAGTTAATACAATCATTACTAAACCACCACCTCTAGCCCATGAGTTCCAAATAATATGCCACCTAGGAATGACATACAGACATCACCCCTGTTGGAGAGGTAAATCCCCTTTACGGATAGAGGCGATCCCTACTAGCCCAAAGGGGGTCTAGCAACAATCAAACAATGCTACACTGCAGGTTCCTAGTTGTAATTAACAAGTGGGTAAAAGAAACCTACTTGGATTCCAACGCTATGTTTGTCGAAGAGATGATCCTCTCGCTTCTTCGCTCCAGCCGATCACAGTCCTCCACTATCCTCGCGGACGGACACCTGCACAAGCAAAGAGAGACAAACACAAGCGTAAAATCTACTAAAAACAACTATGTATCAGTCAGGAAGGATACAATTTACATTAATCATTCATAGGACAAATGGAAATGGAACCATAAGAGTAGTCATCTATCTTTATTAATCAGAAAATAGAGTAAGGTACAACCGAAGTCCTGACGCTGAGTCCTTCTCTAGAGGGTCCAGCCAGCATGTCTTCCAAGCATTCACCTTTGAAGCAAATCTCCCAAGTCAAAGAGGTCTCTCTCTCACATACAAGGCAACAAGCTCGTGACCTTCCTCAAGCTCAAAGCAATCTTCACACAACACACCAAAAGCCTACAAAGAGCAGCATTAATGCACTAAGAATTCCTCAATCAAAGTCTATATGTTCCAAACTAGCTACTCATGGGCAATGGAGGAGGCTTATAAAGGAGAAGGAGTCTCCATGAATAGGTAAAGGATGAGCTTTCCCCCAAGATAAGTGGATGGTCAGTCGAACAGACATGCCAAAGAAAGGATGGCGACCTCAACAATGCTAACAACCAAGTCCGGAGTCATCTGGAAGGTTGGCTGTTAGAACAAATTCGCCCAAACAGGATCAGCGCGAGTGAGACACTGGGCTGGCGCGCTGACATCTCAGATCAACTATAGAGGAGGTCTGGTCAGCGCTAAAGAATACAAACGGAGGGCGTGCTGTCCGTAAAATAGGACCAGCGCGGAAAACACGTGTGCTTCCGCGCTGGCAGCGCAGCAATTACATTAGCCTCCGCCTATCAGCGCGGTTATTTAATTAACAGTCGCGATGATCCAAATAACTTAGGCAAAGAGGGTTTTTAGCCATTTCAAGGAGCATGAGCTTAGGTGAATGTGGTCTTATAACACAGTAGGGAGACTGACATGATGGCAGTGACATTTTACTGTGTAACAGATGCCCCCTAAAGCATGAAGCCCGGGAGAGTGGGAGGGGTGAAATGCTTTACAAGACTGCTGGGCTGGAACACCACTGGAGAGAACCTGCAGGCGGATACAACTGATATTTCAATTACATGTAGTCTAGGCATGGGCGCAGCCATCCAAAAGACATATGGAAAAAAGGTCTATGGTGTGGACGCAGCCACCCAACTGAGAAGACCATAATGATAAGAGGTATGGTCGCAGCCATCCTTAAGAGAACTCAGGTATGG
>APFE030325471.1:0-10722 GCA_000404065.3 Pinus taeda
ATTTAAAGCAGAAAAATAGATTTAAAAAGGATAAAGTAGATTTAAAGCGTGCATGCATGAAGCTTTTGTGGAGAAAATCAGGAGAGGATAGGATTGATCCTTCCTAAAATTCTTATATAAATGTAATGTGATAGGATGTGAGATGTATCTGTTTGGTGAGGAAGCAGAAAAATAGATTTAAAAAGGATAAAGCAAATTTAAAGCGTGCATGCATGAAGCTTTTGTGGAGAAAATCAGGAGAGGATAGGATTGATCCTTCCTAAAATTCTTATATAAATGTAATGTGATATGATGTGAGATGTATCTGTTTGGTGAGGAAAATTGTGAGTGAGCAAGATGTAGTCGAGCGTGAGCTCGTTTTAAGGCTGAAATGCCTTAATTTTGTAACTGTTTTGTGTGTGATATATAAAACCTGGGTCTAGTGTTTACGTTTATGTGCGTTTTATAATTGATTTAATTTCGTGTGTGTATTTTATAAATAAATTAAATTCTGTATCGTGAAGTTTTAGACTTACATTGCCTGCTGCGTGTACCCTTGTGAATGTGGTTATCTAATGACATTGTTTTGGCCGAATGCAACCGGTTTCATTTTTCTCTTGCGAAACAATACCTCTCCATTGATATGGCTGGAAGATTAGTATATGAATCTCCTTTTGTTAAATGGAAATGCCAACGTCTGGTTATTATGGCTCTGTGTATTTCTTAATTTGATGGAATCCATGTATGCTTCTAATTCGGTGCAGGAGGCTAATGTATTGAGAATAGATCTCGTCCGTATTGATTCGCCGCTTCCTCAAAATATCACATCCACTGAGCCCTTGAAACGAGCAATCCAACATAGTCAAGAGAGATTCGAAAAGCTGCAGATCACGTATTTGGTAATATTGCATGGGGATTTAAGCTCAGATAAGGTGATGCTCGATTCAAATGAAGATCCACGTTAATAACATTAAAGGTTTAAAAGCGCATGAAACGCTTCCGTTTAGGCTTGTGGACCATAAACCACAGGTCCAGGATCAAGATTTTTAAAGAAATTGGGATTTTGGGCAACCCCCAAAATCTCATTTTCATCAGTTTTCAAATGAAGATATGTGTTAGAGTGAAAGAGAGTGTAAAATGTCATAAAACAGGGTTGAAATCATCCATGCATAACATAACACAAGAGTATAGTCAACATAATAACGAGTATATCCCATGAAGGAATTAGTTAGCTAAGACAATCTGAGATATACCCTAATGAGAATGTACTAGAAGTTACTGAAAAATAGTTCACAATAAATTACTAGTATAGCATGAAATGAGAAAGCAAAGATTCAAAGCAAACACATAAGCTATAATTCATGAATTAGTTTGTTAACATATTCCCAACATGTGAGCACACATGTACTTATAGTAAAAGTACCAAATAACCATTACAAATACCATAAATATGCATGGGAACCAATGCAAAGAGTGACAACCCTCTCATTAATAACGTTCCAAATTCAAATGTATGCCCAAAAGGTCCATAAAAATATACTAGTGGAATGTAGGCCACTCATACCATATCCTATAAAAAAATCCCTAGCCTCACCAACGTTCATCCTAAAAGGCTTTCTAGAGTAGAATGCTTTTAGTTCCCCAAGCAAAAAATAGCTCTCTAATTTTTAGCCTAGCTCAAGTGCTAAAAGTCCCTTTCGAATGAGTCATGGGGGTGCATTTATAGAAGTGGGGGTGACCTTCTAGCTTCTTTATGACCCTTCAATGACTTATGAATTTTCAAATTCCCTATGACCCATTTGACTTTCTCATGACCTTTGATGTTCTAGTTGACCTTTTCCATGATTTTGATATTTGTCATTCTTATCAAAAAATAAAACAATATATTACAATATAACCATGGGGAATGCAATGATCTTTGATACTGATGTTGCACTTTAAGAGGTTTGTTTATGTCTTCGTCCCATCCTAGGGCCACCTTGATGTTGAGTTGACTATCCAATAGTTACCACCAATTGAGATTGTGCATCCATGAAGAGTTTAGATGTAAATGAGCAGAAAATGCTCTGCAACCCTAATCCCGCAAACATACAAGTGGTAATCAGGATGCAATATGAACATTGTTCACTATAATAAAATAAGAATTCATTATCATAAAATATAATTTATCAATAATAATAAGTGTTGAGAGATTGGTATGAGTTCACAACCTAAAATACTAATTTTATTTCTATATCAAGGTTAATAGATTAATTGCATCCCTATCACTATGGTCTTGGCCTATGCTTCAATGTAACCTTCACCCTTTTGTATTCTTCTGCTTCTTTTACCATTCTATCAGTTTCTTCTTGGCTTAATCTTACTTTGTCATTTGTAATGACAGTGTTATTAGATTTATTAGTCCTCTTCTTTAATCATTTAAGATACCATTGGCATCCATTTCAAAATTGATTTTAACTTGTGAAACTCAGTTCGAGATGGAGGCATTTCAGAAAGGTCAAACTTCCCAAGTTCTCTACACTTTCATTAAACTATATTCACCTTCAACGTCGTTTCCTTAATACTTGTATTTTACGCCCATTGCAAGTGATAAGGCTCTTTGTTTCTGAAATTATTTGTAGCTTCGTGTGGTTGTAAGCCCTCTCTATATGCATCTATTTAATATAATTTAGGGATCTCTCTTAATACCCCTTTCAAAAAAATTTGTAATTTATGGTTCATGTGAATTATTGCTCCAACCATTATAGAAGATGTGACACAGATTCTTTAACCAATTATGTGCATGTTAAATTCTTTTGCACCCTTTTCAATGCTCAATGAACTCATTATTAACGTGCCATATTAGTTGAGATACCCGGAACAACAATAATATTGGGTTAAAAAAAATTTGTTTGGTGTCTTAATGGAAGATGAATCGTCATCATATAAATTGCATATAAATTGCAGTTTGCTTTTGCGAGAATGTGATGTTATTGTACTCTGCAATTGCATTTGGTCAGAGGTGGAAATTTTATTAGTAGGAGGGGTGAAACCCATTGTCTCTACATTGCTAATGGGATTGTTTTTCTGTCACATGATCACATTTTAGCGATACATGGTTTGCCTCTATCCTTACGATCAACGATTGCTACTTTGGCTCCTTTTAATAGCATGCACAAACTCCATTGTATGTCTTTGAGACAATGTTTCCATGACATCACATGTACAATCCCTTCGTGGCGAGTTATTGTTACCCTTAATCACATGCATAAGTTTTCATTGTAGCATTTTCACATAGTCGTTTCCTTTATGACTGTCTTCATCTCATGCTCTCATCACACGTAATTTTCCATCGCATGCATTTATGGTTTCTTATCATAGTATTTGATATAATTTCCATCACATGTATTTTAAGACAACATTTTTCCCAATGGATCTTGACATAATCCTTATCACATTAATTCTATTATAATCTTTAATGCATCTTTAATGGATCATTTTACCATAACCTTTCATGTAGCACATAATCGTAACCTTTTAGCATAGCCTTCATCAAACTCCTTTGAAATAGTTCTCATCACATTATTTTATTATCACCTCATTTTCTCATGTTATCACATTGGAGTTTGAAATAGTTCTCATCACAACATTTTATTATCACCTCATTTTCTCGCGTTATCACATTCTTATAGCCCAACATTTATCACATTACATGGTTGCAGCATTAGATATATCCTTTCCTCTTGGCGCATGAACTTAATGAAGTTTCCCATTGAGCTAATTCCACTCATCAAATGACGATTCCACTCAGTTTTGAGGCCGCCCGAAAACCACTTCCACTGTTACAAAACCAACTTCCTTCGTTAAAGTTCGTCGATGCGATCTTTTAACTCTACCTCATGCGACATGATTTGGACCGTCGATTTATAAAATCCAACGGCTATTGTTCATCCTTTCTTCACTTCACTACTCTTCCTTTCACTTGTGTTTTTACGCTATTCCTTCAATTATTCTATGGCTTTGGGTTTCTTCAAAGGTTTCCTGTCCTCTATTATTTTGTTGTGCACTCTTCCTCCTGGCTTAACTTTGCATGTTCCTTTGCTCACTGTCCTCTTGGATCCTTCGAATGGATTCAATAATCCATTATGATTCTCTATATCATTTTCTCCCTCTACGTGTTCTGCAGAACTCTGCCTGCAACCCCTGTTACAAAACCTACGAATTCATATACAATTCAACACTCGGAACATGCAATCCAACTTGGAATTGAGTTGATTGTATTAATAAATATCAACAATTATTACAGAATGAGACCTCTATCTCTCATAGGCCGATTTTTCAATATCAGTGGCCTCTTTTCGAGCTCTGCCTGTAGGCTTACATTTATGCCAGGAAGTTCTGTTGAACTAATCTTGGTTCGACTCCTAAATCCTCTGAAATGACACCTAAATCCTTTTCCCACTTCTACTTCAATTAATTCCTAAAAGCTCTCTCTTGTCCCTCGAATCATGAAACTGCTTAAAGAGTCCTAATTGACTTTAGACTCTTTTGTCATTATTTCCCACTCATGTCCTCCTTATTTGAGAGCATTTACAAGAGATATCACACATCTAATTGATTCACTTAAAAGCCTAATATTACATTAATTTATCACTTGGGAATCCAACTTCCTAAAAATACATGACACCCTATGTTTACTTAATTACCATGATTTTCTCTTCGGTTGAATGCTCCTGCATCACACTCCCAAAGTAGAAAATATTCATGATCTCCTGATCATGTGTCTTCTGACCTTTGTTTTCCTGGATCCCATACTTTGTTTTGTAACTGTCCAAATGCTTTGCTACTGCTGCACTTTTGCTATCTTCTGATCCATCTTCTTCTTCTTGTCAATCAGGTTCAAGTTCTGATTGACCTTTCTTCCTGCTACTACCATTTTCCTCCATTTGGACTGCTTCATCATCAGTTGCCACATTTCTTCAATCCTTGTCTCCAATACATCCTTGGACTGGTCCATACTTTGCGACTCACTGTTACCTCTTTCTCTCTGCTTCAGGTTTTTGCTACTGTCTACTAACTCCTCAAATTGTTGTTTGTTTTCTTCTACTTTTGCTCTTGCTACCATTGTAGACATTTCTCTTACTCTGGCTATCATTGTAGACATTGCCTCCACCCAAACTTCCTGAATATCCTTAAGGATATCTCCCTCTACAACATCTAATTTTTGCATTGAATTTTGTCCTTCCAACATTCTCTCCAGCAATTGAGTATCTTTGTTCCATGGATTAAATTCTTCCATAGAATTCTCTTCTTTCATGTTTATTTGGCTACTTATCTATGCCAAATTTCCTCCAACATTTGCAGCAAAACCTGTACTCACAAAACACTTGTTAAAATAAAAAACATAAGGCTTTAGTGCCTTATTTTCCTTTGGCAACAATTTAGTTTGTTGCTCTGTTTCTTTCTCCTCTGCCAGCACATCAGTATGTTGTTTTTAATTCTCAGAAGAATTCATGAGATTGTCAATTAGCCTCTCCTCCACATCATCTATTTCAATGATATCTCTTTGCTTTTGTTCATAGTAGTGAACTTCTTCTTCCTTAGCTTGTTGTTGGTTAACTATTCTTTGAAATTGTTTGATTCTTATTTCCTCCCTTTCATCCTTACCCTCTTGTTCTTTAAGAACCTCCATATCATCATCAAAAAATCTCTTCCCTTCCCTAATGACATTCATTGGATCATTTCTTTGGAACAAAATTTCTTTAGTCTTCATTGAAATAAGACTGTCATCTTCTTCCTCTATGACAACTCTATCATTCTACTGCCTACTCCCAGGTGATTCTTCTGTCTCCTTCTGATTTTGAGATCTTGTTATCTTAGTCTTGATCTGAACAGATTTCAGATTCTGCTCCTTCTCTCTGACAAACTCTAAAGTTTGTTCATTCTCTTGTGATGTACCTACAATCATCCACAAATTATTAATTTTAAAATCATAAGATCTTACGGTCTTACTCGACTCTTCAGTCATCACATTCCCTTGTTGCTTGGAATATTCTACGTGATTTAGCTCCTCAGGCTCCACTTCATCTCCTTCCTTCACAAGTAATGGTTCTTGTCTTGCAAGAGCTCCAATTATTAATTTGTCAATGAGTTCTTTATGTTCTAACAACTCAATACTTTCTTTCTTTGAGAGGTCTTATTCATCACACTCGGCTGCTATAGAGTACCTTTTATTCCCCAAAACACATTGTTCCTCATACTTCAGTTTAAGATCTCTATTCAGCTTCACTTCTGAGTATTCATCTTCTGTAAGATATTCCTCCATGCTGTTGACAGCTTCACAAGACTAACTATCTTCTCTTATGCATCCTGCAAACACACCAAAACTATTAGGTTCAAAAACACAAGGTTTGATGGCCTTATACATCAGCTTTTCATCTTCAGTCAGCATCTCCTCATGTTGTTTTGAACTATCCCTATAGTCCATGAGATCTTCACTTGATCTCCATTCTTTATGTTCGGTGTAGTCCTTACTTTCTCCCAGAATTTCTCCCTGTTCTAGTTCACAAATGTACTCTTCTATTTCCAAATCAACATCCTTGAGTTTTCCCCTCAGCCACTTTACTTGGTTTTGCTATAACCTTCTCTGCATCTCATGCCACCTTACTGGCTTCTTTCTCAAGACCCAACCTAGTCTCTGGTCTTCTTCAGGTATCCTCCTTAATGCATCAAGTTGTTCTTTTAACTCTTTAATCTCTTTGTCAATTTCCTCTTGACTCATCCTCTTGCCATTTGTCTTGGCATCCTCTTTCTTTATCTTTCTTCTGTTGTGGCTTCTCTCTGAACCTTTGCTATGACTATCAGTAGTCATCTTCTTCTCCTCTTCCTTCATGAGCTTCTTACTCATCTGCAACAAGCCTCTGCAACAGCTAGTCATCCTCGATGCAATCTTACCTCTCTAAGTTCTCCTCACTCAGCCTTTTGGTAAGCACGGGTCCTCTATCTGGAACCTCCTCTTGAGAAACACCTTTGCTCCTTCTAGGCTTCTGCAATCTTTCACTCTCTCCTGAGAACACTTCAACTATCCTCTCTCTAACCGACCTCTTGTTGGATTCTTCAGGTTCACTGCCACTTCTCCTTTAGAGTGTTTTCCTTAATCTGTCTTCAAGAACACATCTGGTTCTCCTCTCACAACTTCTCTTGCTATCCTTTTCTAAGATGCTTCACCTGAAACCACAATCTTCAATTTCAATTTGAGACAAAACACACTATCTTAACTCCAATATCTATGTATGATCGTATTCTCTCATTCTTCTGCACTTTGAATGGATTGTCCTCTGTTGGTCTCCAAGTCCTCTTTCCTTCAGAACTTGTACTAAGCAATCTTTCTCTTACTTTTCTTCAAGGAATCCTATGTTCCTATCTACTCCAAGCCTCTGCTGGAACTACTAAAATCTCCCAGGAACTTCAAAAGTTCCCCCTACAATCTTCTGTTGTATTCTCTACCATTCATTCACTTAAATTATGCACATTACCTTCTTCTGTGTGCAAACTCCTTTTCATAGGAAATATTTCCCCGCTCTAATTACAATTCTACTCTGGTACCACAAATGACGCAATTTACCCTCGCTTACACCCACAGTATGCATTCACCATGCATAAGCACATCTGTCCTGGGTATTTAACTCTCAAAGGAGTCAAATCTTCTACCATAAATGGTTAAGGCCCCATTCATCAGTTCCTTTGTAGCGGAACCCAATCACC
The DNA here is from genome assembly GCA_000404065.3 of Pinus taeda. Classification (NCBI taxonomy): domain Eukaryota; kingdom Viridiplantae; phylum Streptophyta; class Pinopsida; order Pinales; family Pinaceae; genus Pinus; species Pinus taeda. The sequence continues at coordinate 7,723 of APFE030325471.1, forward strand.
CCGCTTAAACCTCCAATTGGGACAATTTATCTCCTCATAACCTTCATTATCCCTTTCATTAAAGCCTTCCATTAATTCTTCCTTATCGGGACATTAAAACCCTTCACAACCTTCAATAACTCTTTATAACCATATATAACCTTTAATCCTGACTTTACTTTGGTTACATAAGGTTTTAACACATAAAACCCTCATCAATGCTTAATTCCTTATAAAACCTTTTACAATGGAAATATACGCCTAAACATACCTTTCTCTGCCTTTATACGACTTCTACACATTCCCAGAGTCTACCTTTATCACAATTGGGCAACGCTCCTTTCGTGGGTCATACATATATGTGCCTCATCACCCCTTTCCTTCCGATATGTGGCTATCACTTCCCAGAATACACTACCGGCGCTTAATCCTTTACTATCCCATTTACAAAGGAAACATATGCAAAACAAAGGGAAACCCCACCATAACACATATGTCAAAACTCAAAAACATTACACCCGCAACTATAACTATTGTTGGGTCCGCCTCTTAGTCCATTGCCTTTCCGTTGCGTCGATCTCCATTCTTCGATACCTCCAATCTCTGATGTTTGCTTATCGACTATCAGAGTATCACTATATCGCTCATCGGCCTATCCATCACCGCCAGACTTTAACTCCTCCGATTACCGATTTGCGATTAGATCACAATCGTTAATCGGTTCTCAATCCAACGGTCGATATCCTTTCCCGATGTAACGTTGCCGATGGTCTTTCACTGTTGATCTACACTTAGTAGATCCAATGGTCGACGATGATTTCGGAAAGACAACAAACACGGGTTTTAACCACCCGATAAAGCAGTTTCTCTTCTCGCCTCCACTGCCATGCGTCGTTTGATGAGTGGAATCGACGCTCGTCCTTCAAAACCGCTTACGGTTTTGAGGCCGCCTGAAAACCACTTTCACTGTTACAAAACCGCCTTCCTTCGTTAAAGTTCACCAATGCGATCTTTCAACTCTACCTCATGCGACATGATCTAGACTGTCGATCTATAAAATCCAACGACTGTTTTTCATCCTTTATTCACTTCACTACTCTTCATTTCACTTGTGTTTTTACACTATTCCTTCAGTTCTTCTGTGGCTTTGGGTTTCTTCAAAGGTTTCCCATCCTCTATTATTTCGTTGTGCACTCTTCCTCCTGGCTTAACTTCGTATGCTCCTTTGCTCACTATCCTATTGGATCCTTTGAATGGATTCAATAATCCATTACGATGCTCTGTATCATCTTCTCCCTCTACGTTTTCTGTAGAACTCTACCTGGAACCCTTGTTACAAAAACTACGAATTCATATACAATTCAACACTCGAAACACGCAATCCAACTTGGAATTGAGTTGATTATATTAATAAATATCAACAATGGTTACAGAATGAGACCTTTGTCTCTCATAGGCCGATTTTTCAATATCAATGGCCTCTTTCCAAGCTATGCTCGTAGGCTTACATTTATGCCAGGAAGTTTTGTTAAACTAATCCTCGTTCGACTCCTAAATCCTCTACCTACTTCTACTTCAATTAATTCCTAAAAGCTCTCTCTAGTCCCTCGAATCATGAAACTTCTTAAAGAGTCCTAACTGATTTTAGACTCTTTTGTCATTATTGCCCACTCATGTCCTCGTTATTCGAGAGAATTTACAAGATATCTCACACATCTAATTAATTCACTTAAAAGCCTAATATTACATTAATTTATCACTTGGGAATCCAACTTCCTAAAAATACATGACCCCCTATGTCTACTTAATTACCATGATTTTCTCTTCGGTTGAATGCTCCTGCATCACACTCCCCCTTTCATTGGAGTATAATTATTTGATATAACCATGGATGTAAAACATTTGGTAATTAGAAATGGTGCTTTCCATCTTGCTATGCAACTTGGAATTGTTGCAAAGACATGCATAGGCACATGCAATAAAGCGAAGTGATTTCCCCAAGGCAATAAAAAAAAATGGTTTAGCGATGTATCAATAATAAATAATAAAGTAATCATGCTTTATAGGCAATGGAGCTTTAACACCTGCATTTTTATAAATATGATCATGGTAATTGCAACCCAAAGAAAAAGTTCTTGATAATTGTCAACATTTTTTTTGGATTAGTTTATATGTATTATATGTAATATGATGAGGTATCCCATATAAGAGCTCCAACTGCAAGCCATCATAGTGAGAGGGGTTCTGCAATACATGGTCAGGCTCATGATATATCACGTAGCCCATTGAGAGTTCATGTTCCACTCGTAAATCCTGAGTTCATGTTCCATCGTAGATCCTCGCTCTAACACTAGTCAAACTGTTAGAGGTAGTTTTTTTGTATTTTTTTATGATCGTGCTACATCCAGTGGACCTTCTACGCTTATTTTAGGTACACCTCCTATATTTTTAAATCCTCTTTAAACTTTGTGGGTTTACGCCTTGAAATTGTCTTTAATTTTTAAATTGTCTTCAACTGATGCGTTTGAATTTAATGTATGTGTTATTATGTTTCTACTTTGTTAATGATATATATATATATATATATATATTAAATTATGTTTATGATTTATAGGCCCTCAACATGTTGAAGTTGAGGATCAGAGTGCAGCATCGATCCCTCCATGGGATGATGCTATAGCTCAAATCACATTAGAGAATGTTACGACCCACCATACGCAGATCACAACAGAGATAGAGAAGATCCCTGCCAATTCACCGACTCAACTTGCATTGTCTTTGATGTTGTATAACATCAATAGGTTCGTCAAGACATACCAAAGGTCAGGCCCACATTGCCACATATTACAGTCCATATAGAGGATTAGGAGTCATGAGTTTAGAGGCCCAGATACTTAGGAGGTGGTGAAAAAGGCCACTAAGTAAATTGATGTTCGTGGGGAGTTGCTCGACATCCCTCCATATCTCCTTGCTAGACATAGAAGTTCGATTCCACTGAAATATTTTAGGAATTTTAATGCC
>APFE030325485.1:0-15302 GCA_000404065.3 Pinus taeda
TTCTTCTCAAAGATTGATTTGAGATCTGGGTACCATCAGATTCGCGTGAGGGAGCAGGATATTCCCAAGACCGCCTTCAGGTGTCACTATGGGCACTTCGAGTTCTTGGTGATGCCTTTTGGGCTAACCAACGCCCCAACTACATTTCAATCCTGCATGAGTCACATCTTTCATAGTCATTTGAGGAAGTTTGTGTTGGTATTCTTCGATGATATTCTCATTTACAGCAGGACTTGGGAAGAGCATCTCCAACACATTGAGACGGTATTGTGTATCTTACAGGAGCAGCGGTTCTGTGCCAAACTCTCCAAATGTGAGTTTAGGTTGACGGAGATGTTGTATTTGGGACACATCATAGGGGTGGACGGAGTGAGGGTCCACGAGGAGAAGATTAGGGCCATCAAGGAATGGCCAGAGCCGAGAAACATGACGGAACTTCGAGGATTCATTCGCATTTGCACTTACTACCGGAAGTTCGTCAAAGGTTTTTCACAACTCGCTGCACCCCTGATAGATTTGATGAAGAAAGGGGCATTCAGTTGGTCAAGTACAGCGCAGCAAGCCTTTGACAAGCTCAAGGAGGTTATGAGCAGCTGCCCAGTGCTTGCGTTGCCAGATTTTACGTAGCCATTTGTCTTGGAGTGTGATGCGTCGGGAGAGGGGATCGACACAGTATTGATGCAGGGAGGTCACCCTATAGCATTTGAGAGCCGGAAGCTCCTTCTGCACGAGAGGTTGTATTCCATATACGACAAGGAGATGTTGGCCATCATGCATGCATTGGCTAAGTACTGGCAGTATTTGGTAGGCAACAGGTTCAAGGTGAGGACTGATCACAACAGCCTCAAGTTCTTTTTGGAGCAGAGGCAGCTACACGAGAGACAGCAGAAGTGGATCAGTAAGATCCAAGCATATGACTTTGACATTGAGTATGTCAAGGGTAAGAACAACGTGCTAGCAGATGCCCTTTCACGTAGACCAGCCATGTTGTCTCTTATGAGCCTGGATACAGATTGGAGGGCTCGACTCTTAGTAGAGTACTCCAAGGACAGGTTTGCATGTGAGGTTCTGGATGGGCAAGTGGCAAATGACAGGTACAGGGTGGTCGATGAAATCATCTATTACAGGGACCAGATCTTCTCGACTGAGGAGTCTCAGCTCAAGAAGAAGGTACTCCAGGCATCACACGATTCACCTTTGGCGGGACATCAGGGGTTTACCAAAACCTACAGGGCCATTAGAGAGAGGTTCTCATGGAAGGGCCTCAAGGAGGATGTGCCCCAGCACATCCGGGAGTGCGATGTTTGCCAGAGGAACAAGGGAGAGATGAGCCATCCCATGGGTTTATTACAGCCTCTTCCCATTCCGGAGGGGAAATGGGAGAGCATTTCATGGACTTCATCACAGGGTTGCCCACGGTACAGGGCAAGGATTGTATCTTTGTCGTCGTTGATTGGCTGACGAAGTAAGCACATTTCTTTGCCATATCCGCACACTATATACCAGCACAGGTGGCCGAGCTGTTCTTCAGGGAGATCTTCAGGCTACATGGTCTTCCTAAGACCATCGGCAGTGACAAGGACAGTTGTTTCATGGGCGGGTTTTGGCAGGAGCTTTTCTGATTGGTGGGGACAGAGTTGACACCGAGTACCAACTATCACCCACAAACGGATGGGAAAACAGAGATAGTTAACAAGTGGCTGGAGGGCTACTTGCATAACTATGTCAGTGGGTAGCAGCAAGCATAGTTGAAGTGGCTGCATCTGGGATAGTACTACTACAATACTTCACACCACATGTCCATTGGTATGTCACCATTCTATGCCTTATATGGGTATCATCCTTTATCTTTTGTCAACGTGATGTTTGGTGATAGCAAGGCTCCTAAAGCCAAGATTTGGATCCAAAAGAGTCAGGATATCCTTCGAGCCCTCAAGGGTAACATGGCTACAGCACAGAACCAACAGAAGTTGTATGTCGACAAGGGTCGGGTGGAGAGGCAGTTCGAGGTAGGGGACATGGTCTACCTACGATTACAACCATACCGACAGTCATCACTGAAGCAGAAGGGGGCTGAGAAGCTCAAGCCCCGCTTTTATGGGCCATACAAGGTGATACGCAGGATTGGACAGGTTGCATATGAGTTGGAGCTGCCCCACGGCAGCAAGATTCATAACATTTTTCATGTATCATGCCTGAAGAAGGCATTGGGGCAGCAGGTGACCATGACAGATGAGCTACCACCCATGGATGATGAGGGGCATTTGGTATTGCAGCTGGAGGCTATCATTGACACTAGGGAGAGGCAACTGCAAAGCAGGACAGTCCGGGAATTCTTGGTGAGGTGGAAGAATTTGCCGGATGAGGATGCCACTTGGGAGAGTGAGAAGATCTTACAGCATCCATCACTTCAGTTGCTTGAGGACAAGCAACAGTTTGCCAAGGGAGACTGTAATATTCCTAATTAGTTGTGGCTAATTGGAATATTCGATTTTGTTCAATTTTTGCCTTCTATAGTTATTTGTAAATAAAAAAAAGTGAGGAAGGGGGAAACATAACTCACTTTAGAATAAAAAGTCACTTCCTAGGTAGCACAACGTTGTGACTTAAAGGGGAGCCAAGGGGGCCAAAGGGGGACGCAAAAATGGAGCCCACACAGACACATCGTGGAACTGCGCAAGAGGAAAAGAACATGTGGCAAGAGGGTAATCATGCAAGAGAAGGTGAGCCTAGGGATGGTGAGAGGCAGAAGCTATAAAATAGATAGGAGCCCCCTCATTTTGGATCATTCAGTTATGTGCATTTTGAGCTAGTCGTTTCGACTTTTGAGCAAGCTGGCTGTTTAGCTGGTCTGCAACACTGTTTAGTGCATTGAGTGTCTCCGTTCGGAGATCTCACCCTTAGCGCCGGGGGACTTAGAGTGCCTGCTCGGGCAAGGTATTTCCATCGGTATTTTGGCAGTAGTTTTACTATCATTTCAGCAGCAGTTTCATCAGCTTTTTGGAGGACCACGCAGCACTTGGAGAGAGATTCAATTATTTTTGGTTGCAGTGCTGGATTGGAGTTTACAAGTTGATTTATGCTGGGAGATTGAGCAAGGGTCCAACTCTTGTCTCATTGGAGGATTTTGGCAGGGTTTCTGGCAGTATTTCAGGCAGAGTTTAGAGGGGATTTTCTTCAATGGCAGCGCAGGGCATTGAGGAATTGTGCAAAATCCCAAGAGGGTGTTTTCTAGGGGTTGGCCATTCCAGGAAAGCTTTCTGGGTTTTTCTAAGTTTCTTGAGTAGAGCCTGAATCCAGAGTTTCAGCTTTTTCCGAGGAGGCGAGCAGCCCCAAATCATCATTTGTTTTCTAGCAACAGCGGCATCCACTCAGAGAGGCCATTCTTGTCATTCTGAGAGTATTTCTTCACTTGCCTTGTGCAAGTCGAGATGCCATATGCCTGATCACCTCTTGTACTTATTTTATTGCTCAGTATAATAAAATGGCTTAGCCTTCCTTGCTGCATTTCTTGTGTATCTGCTTATATTTCTGGTTTATGTCATTATATGTTGTTTCACTGTTATTTATCACTTCTGGGTTACTATATCATTTGTACGAATTTGGTTGGAGTTTGTTGGGGTTTTGAGGGTTGTTCCGAGTTAGAAATATTACAGTTTTCCTCTATAGGAGAGAGAGGTTTTTCCCTGGCTGAGAGCCAACATCATTTGTTTTGGTAACTGTTTGATGAAGTAAGAAAACACACTCTAATAATAATAAGAGAAGATTGTGCTCATAAGAAAAGGTAAAAAGTACCTCACAAATAGGTATCATCGTGAGAAGAATCTCACCATACATAGATGCCCTAGATTCTTCAACACATAGTAAATCCTCTGTGTCTTCTTCTTTCCTTGAGAGTGGATCTGCCACAACATTTTGTTTTCTCTTTTTGTAGATAATTCCAGAGTCATAAACTAACATCTTTGTAGCCCATTTTTGTTGCTCTTTTAAAGATTGTCTTTGTTCCAAGAAGTACTACAAACTATCATGATCTATTTTTCCTTTGAAGTGTCTTCGTATCATTTCTTAATTGAATGTAATATGGCTAACATTCCTTTTTCACAGATGTGTCTAAGTAAGTTGTTCCTTTAGGTTCACTACTTTCAAAGGCAATGGGCCTTCCTTATTGCATGAAAACTGCACTAATGATAGATATGGCGTAAGGTATAACACTCCACAAAGAAGGATTTTGTGAAGTTGGGTGTTCCCAAAACGAGAGTTGTACACATAGCATCTTTAAGTTTTTCCAAAGCTTTGGTTGTTTCTTTAGTGCAAGAAAATGCTTCCTTCTTCAATAATTTTGTTAGAGGTGCTACGGTTTCACCATAATTCTTGACAAACTTGTGGTAATACCTTGTCAATCCTAAGGGTCCTCTTATTTTCTTTACGGTATTAGGGATTGGTCAATTCCTCATAGCCTTGATTTTGTCAGGATCCACTTTGACACCCTCAAGGGATACACTATGACCCAAATATTAGACTTCTAGAACACCAAAGCAAGACGTGGAAGGCTTTCATCTAGTTGTTTCCTTACCAATAGTGTTAAGACCCTAACAACATGTTGTACATGACCTTCCCAACATTTGTTGTATATTAGTATGTCCTCGTGAAAAGACCAACAAAAAATTTTGAAGTGTTTGAAAATAGAATTCACCAAGTTTTAAAATTTGGAAGGTGCATTTGTAAGTCCAAATGGCACAATCAAAGACTCCCAATGACCTTCATGTGTTCTAAAGATGTTATGGGAATGTCTCATTGCCTCATTCTGACTCGATGGTAATCCTGAACAAAGATTCAAATTAGTAAACAAATTGCTCTATGCAATTCATCTAGTGAAACAACAAAGACAGAAATAGGAAACTTGTGAATTTTTTAGTTGTCTTTAATCTGGACACATGCCACGAACCATCCTTTTTTTATAACCATCATCGCTAGCAAAGAGAAAGCAATCTAGTTAGGTTGGATGATGCCAGACTCGAACATTTCCTGAACCATATATTCAATCTCACTCTTCAGTGCATATGGATACCTATAAGTCCTAATGTTAGGTGGTAAAATCCCTTATTACAAATGAATAGCATGGTCATGATCTCAAGCAGGAGGAAGACACTTGGGAATCTCTCCAAATACCTTAAGGATGATTTTTGATAACTTTTTGAATGGCCATTGAAGCAGAGGATATATATGTTTGAAAGTCTAATGCACACAATTGCACAATTACACCTTGGTATCCCTTTTTTATCAACTTTGTCACGCTATTAGAGTTTATCATTTTCTTGGGTTTCCCCTAGATACCTCCAAGCTCAATTTCCTTTCCTTTTGAAGAGATCTTGAAAATTAAGGGCCATGGTTCCTAATGTTTATAACCATTGAACCCCCAATACAAGATCAACACCAACCATTTGCATTGCAATCAAGGGACTATCCAAAGAATACCTCCCGACATTCAACTTAATACTATGTAACTTCCCTGAGCAATTTATGGTACCTACATCTACAATAATTACTTGAAATTCTGGCATTGGATATACAAACAAATTAAGAAGTTTTTCCAATTTCTAATTGATGAAGTTATGGGTACTACATAAATCAATCAATAATGTTACCATTTAATTTTTTATATACCCTTCTATCTTGAGGGTTTGTGGAGTATTTATGCTTGCAAATATATGAAAAATATTATTGAGGTAGTCTCTTCTATCTCTGAATTGTGTGACGGTTCCACTTCTTGATTTACTTCATCTTCACAATCTACATAGAATAATTTCTTCTCACTCCAGTTATTCCCCATATCGTACTTGCTATTACAGTTGAAACATGGTCCATTTGCTCTTCTTTCATCCATTTGTTGAGGAGTCAACCTTGTCAAATTAGGAGAGGGGGTGTGACTTTCTCTATATTTATTAGTGATTATATTTCTAGTGGCCATATTTTTACATTCAACTTTCTTTGCCAGACTGAAAGCATGCTCTATAGGTTTAGGTTCAAAAAGGTGCACCTCATCTTGGATAATTTTCTTGAAAGTTTCCGTAAATAATTCTAACAAATTATCCTCCAAAATGTTCTTTACTTTGAGACTCGACTTTTGGAATTGTTGAATGTGTTCTATAACTAGACATTTTTGTCAAAGATTCACCAATTAACTAAACAATGTATTGTTCTTACTATCTCGATAATGTGTTATCAATTGCTCTATAAAAATGGACCAAGATATAACAAAATATGTCTTTCCTTTCACAAAGCCATTGATAGCATACATGTTGGTTCCATTCTAAAAAAATGGATGCATTATTTACCTTTTGTAAGGTTGCCACTTGGTGTAGATCAAGTATTGCTCCATCTAGAATATGCATGTAATAGGATTGTTACCATCAAACTTCATCCTATCGATCTTCAAAATGTAGTAGTTTCTTGGTGCTAACTTGAAACCTTGATCATGTGAATCTTGGATTGAAAATTCATGATTATTGTTTTGTGACTCAATATTTGTGCTCTCCAATTGTGATAGAATACTCACCATATGTTATGGAGTCTCAACACCATGTTGCTTCTTATGTTTATGATTCATTTGGATCTCCATATCCTTTTTAGGGACATCCTTTAATAGAACGATTTGCAATTATTTTATGGAATTTTGTATTTATTTCTTATTCTCCTTCATCTTCTTTTCCATTTCATCCATCATTTATTTCTTATTTTCATTTATCTTCTTTTCCATTATTTCGTTATTCTTTTCCATTCCATCCATTATTTCTCCTTTCAATTTTTCCGGAAAACAAAACAAATCCACCTTCAACATACAACCATCCATTTCATTAATTTCACTCTAATTGGGAGAACCTAAATTATAGGTCTTCGCTTTCTTCAAAAGTGTTGGATGAGACTTCAGGAGATTTAATTGGTGTAGTAGTTTGTCGATCATTATTTGGACCCACGTGAGAAAATAATAGCCATACTCCTCTTTTTCATGATTTCCAGTCACCTAAAAAATAAATGGATCTTCTAAGCAAAACCTATATTACTTGTAAGTTATGTACTTTTAAAACCTTAATTTGGAGGATATTTGTATGGATTGATATATCTTTGAGATTTCAACCCTTCTAAATCTAAAACTTTGATCTATAATACTCTGATATGCCTTCTCTTCAATTCCATAGATTTGACCAAAATTTGATCTACCATGCGATAAGTTAAGGTAAATTTCTCAAAACTTGTTTCTTTTTTGTCTCTTCCTACGATCAAACTTGTATAGTGTGCCATGTGTCAAATTCTTCAAATATAGTTTTCAAATTCTTACCTTAGTTACTTCTATATGTCTCCTAAGAACCACAAAGATTGCACAGTCTAAAAAGTCCCAAAAAAGAAGCTACAACAAAAATACCAAGTTGACCTATTTTAAATTGATTTCAAGATCCTTCAAAAACCTTAACTTACACAAAGTATATATTTGAAAGTATAACGAACAAAACTTTGAAATATGAACCAGATGTTCCCCAATATCTCACCTCAATATGGTCCATCTTTCACCGTTTGGAACATCACAAAAAAAAAACAAAAATTATAGCAAAAAAGATAGACTAGTCTGTTTGAAACTAATTTCAAGGGCCAGAGCATATCTCTGAAAATATAGCGAACCAAGATCTCAAATTTGATCCAAATATTCCTCGAGATTTCTCCTCAATATTCTCTAAGTTTCACTACCTTAAGCTCACAAAAAATATATATATAGCGAAAATTCCAAGATGCTTGTTTAAAGAAGCAAAATGCTAGGTTTGTATGCTCTAATACCAAATGTTATGATCCTTATGCCTTAAAAATGATAAGAAACCAATAATTACAGCCCTCTTCAAGGAGGAGGCCTCTGTTTACAATGAATACAATGTACAAGATGAACAACGGGTACAATTATAATAAAATGGAACCACAAAAAATTCTAGCCTAGGTAACAATATAACAATAGAAATGTAATCACTCAATATCTAAAGCTTACTAAGGAGTTTTGGGATTGACATGGCACTTATATAGGGCTTAAGAAACCTCTTTATTACATGTTGTAAATTGGAAAAGCTTGCTGCAATCCAAACTTACTAGAATCTTATTTATGACCAAAAATGCAGAAAATGCAAAATTTGAAGGATGGAGAAGTCAATCAAGCATGTCTAAGAGCACTTTTAATGTTGGATCTTGAATGCCTAAACTAAGGCAATAAAATATGTATGTGAAAACAACCCAACAATGATAAAATCTAAGATACACAAAATGTGGAAACATATGGAAGTTTAAGAAATGAGTACAGTTAGAAATGTGACCCCCCCACGTGCTACCCCATGAGATAAGGATTGATCTTAAAACAAATTCAAGAATTTGCCTCTTTCTTGAGCAAATGTGTTGTTAGTTTTTCATAGTTCGACCTCTCGAAAACTTAAGGGGCTTTGTTAATTTCTCTCACCAAATTCTACCAATATGGGGACCGAAGGACATTAAAAGGAATACCACAAGCAAAGATGACCCTTGCCACTCTTGATCAGTTTATTCTCTCCCTTGATTGTTGAGTGTTTTCAACAATCTACTACCTTTAGTTGGAATTGATGGCTTAGATATCACTTCTATTACTATTGCCCTCAATTTTTTGTTTCTTGAACAGCCCTTGGCTCATTGCTAGCACCTAAGCAAGGATTACTAGTGCCACCCATACCGATTATGCTTCTTTATACTTTACTACTTCAATACCCTTTACCTCTTCATGCAAATTGTGAGCCTTGACTCTTGCATAAGAGCTCTTGAAGGTCATGTCAATTTCACATAAATTGCACCTCCATTCCCTTAAACCCCAACACACATTTGCTTGAATTTGGTAACATATTTCCAAGGAGGATAATATTTTCACTACATGGTTGCTTGAGAATTTCTATGAGCGCTACAAATACCATTTTGAGAAGACATGAATGCTCGCCAAAAAAATATGCTACCCACAACAATCCTCTTGCTAGAAATGAACCAAAGCTTGCTCACAATGCTCCAAAACATAAGTAAAATGCTTGTAGTTATTGTGACAAATGAGTGAACAAAGTGCTTTCTTATTAAAAGAAGGAAGTTGTAAGGGTTTCAAGAAAATTCTAATTTCTAACCATTACGTGAATTTTAAAGTAAAAAATGAACCTCAAAATAAAAAATTTACTAACAAAATTAACTTTGTAAGAACCAATAGGATTCAAGATGATGATGTCATCCCAAGGGGTAAATATATTGGAGGGAAATGAAGAAAATTACTTATTTTAGTTGCATTTTTGGCTTATCTCCTTGTAGGCTTACTCAAATGTCAAGTGTAGACACCAGTTGGTGCAGAATTAAATCCCACTTCCAAGGAGTACCCACTATGCATACTTCGGAGTAGACCCACATCAAAACGAATTGAGAAATAAAAGTAAAGGATAAATTAGAGGGTTTATTCTTTTTTCTGTTGTGTGATTGATTTTTTGAAAATTTTATTGTTAAATACCAGTGTAGTTTATTCAGCAATTTCATAATAAAATTTACTGGGTTAAATAATTTTTTCTGGGTATAAAAGTTACTTGTGATATCGTTCAGATGTGATATTCAGGAAATTAACACATAATTCCTTATCACCCCAATGCAAAAAGAGAAATCATTATTGTTCAACAAAATTTGTTTTAGAGGGAAATTTATGTAATTTCATAATAAAATTTACTGGGTTAAATAATTTTTTCTGGGTGTAAAAATTACTTGTGATATCGATCAGATGTGATATTCAGGAAATTAACACATAATTCCTTATCACCCCAATGCAAAAAGAGAAATCATTATTGTTCCACAAATTTGTTTTAGAGGGAAATTTATGTAATTTACTTTTAACAATCTGAAGTAGAGATGTTGTATTTGCAAATAAAGAGATTTGGTAAGAAAAAATTCATTTTTCAGGATTGACTTCTTATTGCTGCAGTCGCACCTTTCAAATTTTATTTATTATATTAGAAACTGAGTCAGAATAGTGAAATCCTTAATCATCCAATCAAACCTTATATAAACAGACTCAAATATTTGCAGTCATTCACTCTTTACAATCCTCATGCATCTTTCAATTATAATCTTTACTATTTGTCATACAAATATTTAGCCATCCAATCCTTGCTATTTGCCATGTTTATTGTCAACACTAACAATTTTTGTAATGATAAATGCAAAAGGACTCATAGCCAAGACCACCTATCGGGATATATAAGTTCAATGAATGGATTTTGCCAACAACATGCCACAAAAAATTGTTACAGGGACCAAATTAATATAGAAAATTAGCAATATAAATGGAAAAACAATCATGTAATTTTGTTAGAATTTATTGCAACTCTCACCTTATTAAAAAAAATTAAGACGTAAAGGCGATGATCCTATTCTCAATCTTGGTTCTACAAAGGGGGCATTCTGTACATGCTACTGCACAAGTCTTACACACTGCATTAAAAAACAACAAAATGACATTAGAAGAAACCACAGTAAACAACAATTATAATCAAAATTATATTGAATCACATATGTGGTCAAAAAGATGCGTCAAATTTAAGTAACAGGCCGCTATGAAGGATAATGATAATCAACTCAGACAGTAAATGGTCATGCCAAATGCAATATTGCTTCTAGAAAGTAGGAAATATTGCATCACTCACAGCAGAAATGACGACAAGGAAGGAGAACAGCTGCTGTTGACGCTTCAAAACAAACTTTACAAACATGTGCACTATTTTCCTCATCCTTGCTCTCATTCGAAACAAATGAATCACATTCTTTTACCTTCTCTAGTTTTTCCTGCATCCGAGCCTGCCATAATTGGAAATTTGCACAGATCCAAATCACACTTAAGAAAACATGAGCCATTATTTGTTTGTTAAATGGATAGATGACTCTAAACCTATAATTGCTTTGCCAAGAAAAGCAAGCCCTTGATGGAAAAATAGAGACCATTCATTGGGAGACCATAGAGTTGACAAGTATGAAATGGTCTATTCCTAAAGTAACCTTAGGGAAACAGCATCCCTAGATGTTAGTAATTACATATAACACAACCATAAAGAAATAAAGAAATAAGAAACAAGTATAATGTAATCATTTGTTTACATTGAGAGCATGATCCAAAGACGAAAATTTTGAAGGTGACATTTGATGAAAAACTTGCTTTCACATGCTAAATCCAAAGAAACAGCATAGATATTTTAAGCTGGATAGAGTTGCAGGCTTAGAAGAATTAGTAATTGCTGAAAACTGCATCATCTCTATAAAATATTCACAGAAATAGTTGATTGGATACTTAAAATAAAATCTAGGCTGCCTCAGTCTTACAACCGTGGGAGGAATTGTATTGCTTGCAACATATGTCTGAAACACTATCCTCAGGAAAAGACAAGCTATTCTTTAAATTTGAGCGCATAATCATTTATAAATATGCTGGTAAACACACTGAGTGCATATCAGTGCAGATATAGAAACTAATGCCATGGCTTCATCGCAAGTTAGGTGAATTAACGCTCCAATATAATCTATTAGGAAGAAAAGTTAAGGAATAAATACCTTAGCTTGGCAGAGCTTGGTCAATGCCTCAACATGAAGGCTTTGAAGATCTTCCAAACTAGAAAGCTCAAGCCCATCAAGATTCTCACTCTGGAGTATAGATAAAATGCATGTCTATAGTTAGCTAGAAGAAAGAAATATGGTATTTGGTCATACAAAAGAAGCATTGCAATAGTGCACTCGAATGGCAGGCTTGAATCTGGAAACAGTACAAGGTAACAACTAGAGAAAAAATATTGTGTCCCCGATAATCAGAAAAAATCACTTATCATGACAACTGTAATAGAAATCAACTCACTGCTAAGGCATTGCATTTCTAATCTGTGCAGTTCCTTACTTAGCTATGCAGACGACATTCAAAGGAAGAAGATACCTTCATCTAGTATTTTTTCTATGGGATGAAACATTATGAGATAAAAACCCTACACATTTTTCACTACCTCCAACAATATGTACAAAACCCAGAATTGTACTTCTAACATGATTACCTTCAACTGATCAATAAGAGCTGCCATCTCTGCACCACGCTTCCTTTCATCTTCAAGACAAGTCCTCAGCTGCTCCGGTGTTTCTCCGCCTTCACATTCTTCTACCTTAATATCATCATCAAGGACTTTACCAATATTTTGTGTTCCATTTTCCTCACCAATTTGAGGTTCTGAATCTACTCTCTCCTTCTTTAATTTTGCAACAAGAACCCACATTCCTGCTAAATCATTCTCCAAATCTACCTCTCTTTTCTTTGCCTCATTGATCTTTTTCTGAAATTCAGCTTCCATTTGTTCTTTCTCTGCTAAAGCAGCCTCTAAAGCAGCTTCCCTCTCTTTCCTTGCATGTAACTCTCTCTTCATATCTTCATGATCAAGATCCCATGAATCTACATCATCATGACCAACAACAGAGATTCTATTCCCAAATTGTGGTTTTCTTATCTTTGTGTCAGAGCTCTTACGCTGACCAGAGCTTCTGGTTGGTTTCCCTGAGCCTCTAGCAAAAGCTGCTTCTTGGGCTGCTGCTAGCTCTTTTGCCAGTTTTGCATTTTGGAAAGAAAGCTTAGTAACTTCTTCTGCCAAATTCTTAAGCTCAACTGCTGCAGCAGAAGCCAACTCCTTTGCATATGACGCTTCTTCTGCAAGTTTCTGACTTTGAATTTGCAGGCCGCCATTTTTGTCATTTACTCGAACATTCTCTTGTTTTAGTTTTTCAATTTCAACTGCCTGTACCATGCACAAATATCAAAAACAAGAGCACATGGGCCATAACATATAAAGGCAGATTCTAGAATAATAATATCTGGAACGTCATCAGCTTGTTTATGTGTAACATAGGCAGATTACTTATAGCAACCAACAATAATTAACAACAAAATGCTTGAACAAAAACTTGAAAAGGCACAAAGAAAGGAATTATTCAATTATAGTAATATGCATAGATGACAAAAGTAGAGAACACTATTAAAAATCTGCATGAGGCACAATCATCAACAGACCTCACAAGGTCTCTCCAAGATGAAACAGTGAAGTAAAACCAGTGTTGCGAACATCTCAATAACATCCCGATTTTATCATAAAATCATGATTTTTTGGCCTAGCCGATGTTTGCCGATTTTTAAGGATATTTTTATGGTATCTTAATTTTGCCGATGTTTGCTGATTTTTTACCGATATTTTCCCGATTTTTACGATTTTTTGGTTTTTCGAACCATTGCTGAATTTGTCCCAATGCCGATGTTCGCAACATTGAGTAAAACAGATAACATTATTTGGCATGCAGTGATATAGTACCTGTCAAAAGACTTGTCAAAGGATATTATCTCAAAAAGAATATCATATTATTGAGCAATCTCTTAATTCTCAGTGGTAATGTAATAGTATCTCTCAAGAGATGAGCATAGAGGTAACCCACTGTTGGAATCACAATTTCACAATTGTCGTTACACCAAAACCCACAAGTTAGTTAACGGACACATCGCCAGAGTTAACAGATTCACGAGAGGTGGTTAAGCCATGTCGCAAAACACACGGAGAGTGTTGGATTATCCAATGCCCAACACCTACTTCTAATTCTCAGCCAATGCAACCCATAACAATATAAAACTACTGATTACGATGAAATGAATATTTGACCAAAAATATAAATCTAATTGATGATCAAAATATCTCATCCATCACAATTCTTACACCATCTATTGTTTAAATTCTGATGCAGCTATGTTATGTACAGTAAAGCATCATAAATATAACATTAACGTCAGCATAACAATAGGAGGGCTGGCAAATGTTGGAGGCGTTGTTTACAACCCTAAAGGACAACAAGAATTAACTTATAACTATGGATTGGAAGAGGCATCCAACAATCAGGCTGAAGCCCTAGCCCTGTTCCAATGATTTAAATTGTTGTGTGCAAGAAAGGCCAAAAGACATGAGGTAGTTTGAGATCACATGGCAATAATTTGCAAAATTAGAAAGCCTCAATAATAAGATCTTCCACTTGTCCAGGTCACCACACCATATTCCTAGCATAATGGAACCATTTCAATCAAATATATTTTTACCATGTTCTTCATCATCAAGGCTTTGAACTAAACTACATAGTAAATACTATAAATAGATTTGTTCTTTTCAATCAAGGTAAAATGACCCAAGATTGGGGCTAGTGGGTGTAGATTTTTGCATCATCTCTCATGCCAATTGCCCTTATCAACTATAGTTTGAATTCCCGCATGAAATCAATGTACAAGCGGCATTTGAATCACAACACCATGAAAGGCATTTAACTAATTCCATCCACCCCATACCCATGTCATCTCTTGACATGCTCAAGGCTTTATGTTGAATTTCCATGACCCTCATGCAAGGGTAGAATCTTAAAATCTCTTACACTACCAAACCAAGAATCTCAACAAAGCTACTTAGCACAGTGGAACAATATAATGCAGTAAACCAATCACATGCACAATAAGAACAACAACAACAATATATGTAACCCAACTTCGTTATATTATTAACATATAATACAATAGCCTACAGCTCCCATACAAGGGATAATGGCCCTCAAATATCCACAAGTATAAGAATACAACATACAATGACAATCTCATTGTTGTAGTGCACAACACAGCCTCTATGTTGTATCTCATCCAATCGGTCCTTCGCTTTCGATCTGCTCTCTAGCTACCCCTTAGTCCATCAAAGGAAAATGCATAGAGACTCTAGGAGGGTTGCCACCTATCACTGCTGCAAGGCACTTCAGCTACAATGAACACAGGCTCATCAATCTGCTCTTCTAGGCTAGCCAATACCTGAGCTCCAATCTATCAATCTAGCAGCTTCTTTTGTCCATCAAAGAGCTACACATAGGCTCCAACAATTTCACACAAACTTCAGCTATCAAGCTCCCTTTATCAAAGCTTGTCAAGGTCTACTTTGGGCTACCAACACATTGCCCTCCACCAGTCCAATGGCACCCAATCCAACAACCAATATCCACTATGAAATTTGCTCCTAGGAAAGGGCTACTAACCACCAAGTCTAAGCTCTTCCAATTGGCTTCCATAGGCTACAATATGATCCTCCTAGCAACAAACTCAACACAAAATCATCCACATACCTATACTTGAGAAATGGTGCATATTTTGTAGCTTATCAATCTAGTCAGGGCATCATTCCAATCCATGACAACCC
>APFE030325486.1:0-18368 GCA_000404065.3 Pinus taeda
AGGTTAGTTTTTGGATGGGGGGTTTTTATGAATCTACCTTTATTATCTCTAGATCTAGGCATAAGAAAACATGACTTCTAAAATAATAATTAAAATCAAATCTATGTTGTGTTTTTGTTTATTTATTTATTTTTCGAAATCCTATAACTGCGCCTCCCTAGCAATGGCGCCAAAATGTAGTGGCCAATCTAGGGTGCTAGATTAGATTAGATTTAATATCAACCAAGGTAGGTAAACTTAGAGGCATGTGTCTAAAGTCTATAGACATAAAAGGATCCCTAACTAAGTGTCTACTGTGACAGGCTACAACACTCATGTACAGGAGGTTAAAATATGTTTCCCCTCACCTTAACACTCAGATCACCTAATTTATCTAACTGTCCTAAAGATATAGCATATTGCTAGACTGAGTTTTCAACCCTCTTACAAGGATATTATACACAAAATATCTTTCCAGCTAACACACTAAGCATTCATGAAAATCAAAAGCACACTGAAATTTTAAATGCATGAAAACAGAGTTCACAGAGATGCTTTGAAATCTAATGATTGATCAAATATTTTACAAGATATTGTTCAATGATCTAGCAATCAAATTCTCAAGCTATCACCATGAATATTATTTGCAAGAATTTCTAATCAAATCGATAAACTCACAGACAAGGAAATAACATTAAACACTATGCACACTATTCAAATTCGAAAATGCTATGGAAATGAAATTAACAGTATACCAATCTCCACGTAGGGCCCATCCATGCTTCAATGTCACACTTAAGAAACTTCAAGCGATGAGAGTGTTAACGCATAAGCATTGTAGGAGTAAAACTGTGACTGTAATTAAGTTCTGAAGATTGAAATCACATACAAGAGCAATGTTCTGAAAAAATACACAAAGATAATAATCGTCCTGGAAACAATACAATACACGGTCTTTATCTACTTGTCTCCTATCCTATCTCTAAATCGAATGTACATACATTATGCAGATGTTTATGCTTTTACAAAAGAGTGATTTTTGTCCTTTCTAATCTAAATCGATTTCCAAAAGCAAAACGAAATCAGTTTGGGAAACTATGGCTTTTTGCTGCCTTTGTGACCAAAAAGGCTGGGTTTGACCAGCATTGACCATGTATCCAGGAGTGTTATATTTGCTATTGAATCAATCTTTCACCATGCATGTACATTTCAGATCATGTTCCTATCCTTTGTTTTGATTTGCCTGCCATGCCACGTGTCACATCATAAACCATTTACAGGAAGTCATGACATCCTGTAATTTTTGTTGAAAATTTCTAATTTTTAACATAAAAATTCACAAATTAAATTTAATGTAAATTAACAAATATAATTCTATTGATTAATCAATTTCTATGGATATGAGGGGTTTATGGGAGAAAAATATAGACAAATGATGGGTTTCTAGAAGAAAAGGATGGCAATGAAATGGTACCAACACACACTGGACCGCTTCCAAATAAATTTTGAGATATTTTTATGGGATGATCACACCTGGTCTGAGATATTCTATTGGAGATGTTCGACTTCATGGATACACTAATGTTGACTGGGTATGAAACATTATCAATAGGAAAAGTACGTCTAGATGTTGTTTTAGTCTTGGATCTACCATGATATCTTGGAGGAGCAGGAAGCAAAAGTCCATAGCATTGAGTACTGCCAAGGAAAAATATATTGCCACTAGCATGGCTAGCTGCAAATCAGTTCGGTTGAGAAAGACATTTAGAGAGCCATTTGAGTAGGTTCTAGACACTATAGTGATATATTGCAACAACAAGAGTGGGACCTGTCTAGAAGAGAATCATGTATTCCATGACAAGTTCAAGCAAATAGAGATTCAACATCACTTCATTCAAGACATGGTGCAGAGAGGAGTCGTTCGACTCCATCACATATTGATAGATGAGAAGATTGCAAATATTCTCACCAAGGATTTACCAAAATTAAAGTTCTTGGTCTTCAGAGAGCATTTTGGACTGAGGGATGTACCCCTTGTTGATAAGGGGCGTTGCTGATCAAGGATGCTGAGCCAACTCTTTCCCCCTGTTTGAGCTCCTAAGGTAAGGAATTGAGATAGAGGATTCCTGGGGTTGAGGGAACTCTGGACAATAGATTATCTCTGGACAATAGATTATCACCCCTATCTATTACCCATAGGGTTGGAGTAGTAGCTCACCCTACCTTATTATTTACAGAGTATACCCCAATTAGCATCATACCCACAAGCTAGAATTGTTGGGATTTTCCCTCCTCATCTGGCCAATGGATTGAGGAGGCTTGGAGGTGTGCGATCCTTACCTCTTGGTAAGTCGGGTATCTCATCCAATCTAGGATTATGATGCAGGTGTTCTACCACATGACTCGTAAGGGTCATTGTTGGGAAGATCGGTAGGCAATAGGATGGATTGAGTAGTAGCTCCCCTACATCACCTATTGCTCGATATGGGTTCATAGTAGTATCTCCCCCATGATATTTCCAGGTAGTAGCCCGCTGGCAAAGATTCTGGGTAATAGCCCATTGATAGAGATTCTGAGTAGTAGCTCGATGGATAAAGGGTGATATATTTTTCTCCTCAGTGATTATTCTTATTTATATTCAAGAATGTCTCAATAGATATAGTTGAGGAGAGATGGGGTATGCAACAATAGGATGAAATATTGATAGATGGATAGATTTTAACAGGTGGAATCTTCCCTAGTTGAAAGGGAGTGCTAAAATATGAAACTGCAATCAAATTCCACCTTGGACAACTCATATGATGAATATGATGATGGCGTTGAATTCCTCTTTTTGAGAGGACCAAAATTGACCTAAATATCACCTCATTTGGACAAGCATAAGTTGGCTTTTGAATTTATGTATCCACACATGCACATTTAGACACGTCGGCCTCAACATCAAATGGACATTGTTGGACACCCATGGAAGCCTATAAATGCAAGAGACCTAGAGCTCATTTGGACATCACCAACTAAGAATATTCTTATCTTCTCATTGATTGGTTCACACAGGTATGAGGTAAGGTTGACAAAGGAAGTTTGCAAAGGTCCGAGATTTTAGGGTCCGAGGCTCACATTTGATCTAGGGTTTCTAGACTATAGTCGTAGGATTTTCACTGAGAAGTTTCAGCTATAGTTGTTGGGAAATAGGAATCAAGGGAGCTATTGCGATCTTATAGCCACTCTCACAGCCTCTCATGCATGCGATTGGGGGTTTTACTTAAGTTGAAAATTGAATGAAGTAATCTACAACTTACCAAAGACTAGAGAAGTTGTCTTTGATATAATTTGACACTGGAAACTTGTTTCTAAATGTTATTAGGTTGTATTACTGATGATATTGCATTGGGCTCATTGTACTCTCTACTAAACATTTATGGCAATCTAATAGAAGAAGAATTTAAAAGGGTTTTCCCCTTAGTGGGGTTTTTCCTTGGTCTTTGACCAAATATGGTGTCTCTTGCTGATGTGTTGATTGACTCATTTGTCATTGAATTTATTGTTCTATCTTTAATTATTGTTGATGAATGGAAAGACTAATTGTAATTGAAAACATTTTTAATTGAAGTGTGGATTTGGGCTAAAGTAATTGATACAACATAGAACAATCTGAAAATTAACACCTATAGCAGCGACATTGTCAGAAATGGAATCCATGATGCATGTGTAGATGATATGAATCTATTGGTGTAGGATTCACTATGGGCATACAAACATCCAATGAAACCTTACAACCACCCAATGCTATGAGACAAATACCAAGTTGTGGAGACAAGTTTCCTTTGGTGGGTTTTGGATCTCACTACCACTCCCAAAAATTATAACAACTATTGTTCATGTTCCTTGAAGAAATTGTCGATGCAATTATTAAATGGAACCCTAGATTGAATACAAACCAAATTTAGAGCAACTAGAAATAACATGTTATAGTGAATAGAGAAATATATAATCCTGAGGCTGAACCAAAGGTTATGAATAGGGAATATTAGGTGGAAAATTGATAACTTGACAGTTACACTAGAGTGATGGAGATTAGATTTGATGGCTGACTAGTACCTAGATTGACAGTGACCGAGTGCTCAAATCCAATGGTATGATAATCATTGAAAAAACATGAAATGCCAACTTTGAGATTGATTCGAATAGAAAATGGCATCAACCCATGGTATTCATCCACCCATGGAATTTACCCATGGTATTGTAAGTGACATCCACCCATGGTATTCATTCACCCACGGTATTGTGACATCCACCCATGGTATTCATTCACCCATGGAATTGACCCGTGGTATTTCAATTGAAAAATACTATAAGTAACAAGTCGCATTTTGTAAAAGGAATGTTTGTCCGCCACAATAAAAGTAGTGTTTGCATAAAAGATAATTTTTCCTTATCACTTTTTAATTAAGGGATAACATAAAAGTAGTGTTTGCGTGAATTCAAACAAACAAGAAGAGATGTTTTCCTTGATAACAATTTACATCCTCAAATATGATGGAAGTTGAATTTTATAGTTTATATCTAAGAAACAATGTGTAATTTAAGTTAACTTAATACTTGACAAAATATTTTCTCTTTAAAAATCATATATTGAAATTTAAAAGTAGAGTACATAGAACTCTATATACTTGAAAAAAAAATACCTTGTACATGAATTTCTAAATTCACATCAATAAAGATCTTATCCATATTCATCAATTCAAGTGGTTTAAATGAATGAATACTAACTTAATGGTAAAATCTACTTTAATTGTCGAGAAAAGGGTTATCTAATGAAAATATTGTTTGCATTTATAGTAAGGGAAACGTAAGATTTTCATCATTAACCCTTTTAACATTGATGGAGCATAATATTTATTCAGTAAAGACTACCATGGAAAAATGCCAAATGATATTAAAGAAAATGAAAGCTTCACTGAATCATTTAGATTTATGAGAATTTGTTTCATCTCCCATGGGTTGACTTTACTTATTCTTTAAATCTTTGGCTTCAAAGATGAGGTGTCATTTAATTCATTTATCCCTTACAACTTCATCAAGAACAATATGTGCATTTCCATGGGATTAATCATTGATATTAAAAGGCAATTTAGTGGGGGATGTTTTAGTTGACTAGGCTAGTTATGCACAAGGTCTACAATACGATGGACCATGGTCAACTAAGGCACCAGTGGAGGTGGTTCCTTAACTCCTCAGGTGGCTCCAATATGACTGAGAGTGCTTCATTGGCTAATCATCTGATGTTCATTGGCATACGAGGGGGCCGAAGTTGGGACCCCTACTCGATGGGGGTGCATTTAAGTTTGGGCGATTTGACAACCCACATGATTTCCATGTGTGAATGGGGAGTGGATGATCGGGAGGCTAACCGCGGTGAAGGAAAAAAGGTTATCACCTGTCCGATGGTGAGTTATACGTGGTTGCTCCACTGTCTCTACAACATCAAATCTCGTCAATTTAAAGTGTGGAAAGTGGTGGCAATACAATTTCAGTTCTACATTCCCCTAGTTATTATGATCTAGTAGGTGAGTTCACTCATGGCGGTACCTCAACCCCGTGCACACATGTTTGGGGTGATAAATGCGAGCATGAATCATGTGCTACAACACCCACTTGTCTTTCTTGTGTTATTACTCCTTTAGACACTGCATCTCGCTAACTATACTTGTTAGTAAGGAGTCTACTTTATAAGTGTGGGAGTATTACTACAGGGTTGTGGATTCTCTGTTTTGTGCTTGTGGATACACACCTAGTGCTCCCTATGGTGGCTTACAATAGTGGCTCCTTATTGTTCGAAAATCTCCAGCCAGGTTTGATTTCTTACTTCCATCCACCCTATTTTGTTTTCACGGGTCATCTTAATTTTCACGTGACTCTCCTTCGAACTGGCACATATTTTATATGTAATTATTTTCCATTTTTTTCATCCTATTTTTCCACAATACAACAACAGGTCCATCCTTTGAACTTTTCATTGTATTGCCATCTGCTTCCTAACAAATTGTTGACTCGACCAAAATTTCATTTCGCTGCACATTCCTTATTTGTGGGATGTGGTGTCCACAAAATTTTTCCTTGTGGTTTTGACTATTGGTTTGAGTTTCAAGTCTATTTAGCAACCTCAACTCTTCAAATCGGTAGTGTCATGTTTCTCTTTGGTAAACATGTTTTAGTTTCTCAAACTCTCCCCTACCAGCTAGTACATAGCCTCAGTGGGGTGCCAAGTCTAAGTTTAGTTGTTTTATACACTTGGCAAATGCCTTATTTTCACTCTCACAACTTCCTCTTGGAGTCTCATTTCAATTATTTTGACACAGTATAACTCTTTGCACCACCACTCCCTCTTACCTTCACTTGGATTTGGGTGTTTCACTACTATCTTGACGATGACACTCTATAGTTCTATCTCAACCATTTCGTCTTGGTGTATAATTTCCAACTACTCCTTCCCTCAGTCTCAGGTAATTGTGCTTGGGTGGTCTTGCAACTTGAATTTTCTCCTCTTCTTACTCATACTTTGCGGCATCAACCCCTATAAGGTCGACCTATTTCAATAGTTCCGATGGCACCATGGCTTCGCCAACCTAGCCAATGGGGAGGAACGTTAGGTGCTGCTTCCTCTTGGCATTGACGCTTTTTTGGATGGCATTCGATGACTTATTATTTCGATGTAGTCTCCGCAAAGATTAGAAATGAAATTCTTCAGCTGGAAGCTAAAGAATTTGGAGACAAAGCTTACCATTTAGATTCATAAATTACTAGTTCAACACTCTAATGGATCCTTGACTAGGTAAATTCTGGAAAAGGAGATTCTATTTTCTACACTCATTGGCTCTACATAGGCAGTTGGACACCTTGCTGCATATGCTAATAACAGACGAGAAATTTCATAACTATCAACTATTTTCTGAGCAGGAGGGGATCAAAAGGATCCTCCAGGACATATGATATGACTTAGATGACATAGGCTCCACGATGATCTGGGTGGAACGTTGTGTGGCTTCTGAATCAAACTTTAGCTCTAGTTCGCAACCTCCTACTCCAATTGTTGTCACCGCACCAGAAATAGATATTACTCAAGGCAATGTTAATTATGTTTCTCGTCAAGGCAACGTCAATGAAGCTTCTTCAATTATTGTTCTATATTAAGTATTATTGCTCTTGGTATATTTTGGTTTATGTTTAATTCTTCCTTTACTTAGGAGTTATGATGACTTTCATGGTTTACTGGAATATATATGGTCATGGTTTTGTTTTTGTTGTGAAGTCCCTAATATCCACTATATGGAATTTTGGACGGACCACCTTGTGTTATGCTACTATGCATGTCCTTTTTGGTTAGATGTAGACTATTGGGAACAAATGTTCGATAATGTATTAGCTTGTACAAAGTCCACACATAGTTTTCTAAAACAATATCATTATCGATGTAAACTTGGTTTTCTTATAATATGAATATTATCATCTAGATTACAAAAAAAAGTCGTTGAGAAAAATGTGAATCCATGTGGCAACCCAAACCATTTTGGTCCATAAACTTTTAATTCAAAACACTGAAACCATGTGGGAAATTAAACTGTTGTAATCCTCTACCTTTATCTAAGCAATGGGACACTTCTGCACACACCTTTGCAAGAGTAATTTCACTCTCCACGGGGTAGTAATAAGATAGAGTGTTTATGTTTACAAACATTCATTCATTAACTAATTTGGAGAAATTATGATGACGACTATTAATTAAACCTTAATAATTGTGTTTATTGTGTTGTTTGTATTCAAATAATCATATTTAGGGTGTTACTTGTATTTTATAAACTCTAAAATAAAACATGACTGATTTTAAAGAGAAAATCATGTTAAGTCCTCGTAGTATTTTTAGATCTACTATTAAATATATTTATTTTTAAATAAATTAAAAAATATACAAAATAGGAATAAATTAACTATGTATGTAATTTTTTTCATATATTGAGTTTTTTTTTTTTTTAAGAATTTAGATTGCTAAAATTAAGATAAATTTATTTTATCACATTCGAAAATTAATCAAAAGAATAATATACCATATGTTTATGTAAATATTATATTTATAATAATTTATTTTTGTATAAAGTGAGTTTTCTTATCTCTTTATGTAATACTTTTTTAACAAAGATGAATTAGTAACTAAAACACATTTCCCTTTACACTACATGAAATTGTATCACATTGTTATTGCTATAACCACTTTGGCCTGTAAAATAGCCATAAACCTACGAAGCCAATTATTTAGAATTTGAATCAAAGTGGATGACATTAACATTGAGTCTTAACCACTTAGATGACCATGATGGACATATACTTTGCAATTTTTATATTAGGTGTTTTTATCAATTTTTATCTTTTTCGTACATATAGATATTTAGATTCAGATTTGATTAATATGTATCTATATATAAATAAACATATAAATAAACATCTAATTATTTTTAATATACATATTTAAATTGTATTAATAAAAATAAAAATCCAAAAATTCATTACCTATGTAAAATCTTGTATTGAAATTTGATCAAATTGTTAATGTAAAAAAATATTTACTATATGATTAAATTCTTAATTTATATTATCATAATTAACTTTCACTCATATAATATAAACTCATAAATTTGTAAATAAATAAAAATAATTAAAAAACTAACTAAATATATTATAATAATGATTCCATGAAAATATAAATAACATATTATTTAATATACTTATAGTATAATTAAATTGTATTAATAAAAATAAAATCCAAAATTCATTAAATGTAAAAGCTTGTAATTAGAAATTTAAATTCAATTGTAATTGAAAAAAAATTATAAATAAACTCTTAATTTATATTATCATAATTAATTTTACTAGTATAATATAATCAAAAAAAAATAAATTTGGTAAATAAAAAAGTAATAATTAAAAACTAGCCCATAATTATAATAATGATTTCATGAAATATAAAAATCAAATAGTGAATAATGTGATTGTGCATATTTATAAGAAAAATAATTACATTTGAATGGTAACTAGTTCATTTCATTATATATAATATTTTATTAATTCAAATTATAAATTTAACACAATGTGCCTCTCCTATTTCAATAATAATAAAATGGAGAAAACATTTAAATTTATAAAACATTTTCCTTATTTCAAATTCCATTTCTATTACATTCAAATAGGAAAATATGTAATAAAACAATAAGAACATGGATAAACAATAATAATGAATAAGTAATAATAATTATAAATCATCATATATCATGTTATGGGTAGGAAAATATGTAATAAAACAATAAGAACATGGATAAACAATAATAATGAATAAGTAATAATAATGAATAAGTAATAATAATTATAAATCATCATATATCATGTTATGGGTATGATTAGGTGGCTAAAGGGAAAGTTCCTCCTTGACAACAAGGCTTAAAATCATGCACTAAAATCATGCACTAACCATATCCAAGAGGCCAAACTTGTCTGAATCCCTATATAAACCCCCAAGATGGTCAACCCCAGAAGATTCTCTCTTGGGGTAATTGGATAAAAAGACAATATGGTTTTGTCATAAATGGTCACATTCACGTCTGTGAACACTTTATCATCATAACTTGGAGAAATGACAAAAAGAGGAAAGAAAATGGAATAATTCATTGGATTTGGAGTTTAGGGGCACAATGGATGTCTATTTCACGTGAGTACTTTTCAAATGTTTAATTTATTCCCCTTGATTTGATGGGAGAAATGAAACTCTTCCCTGGGAGAGGAGCCTTAGTCAATTTTATTTATGCTTTACATTTTAATCAAGTACTGACTGCGCATTTCGGTGGGATTAAATCATGGGCATTAAAATTTTGAAAGCCATGGGTCAAACTCATGACCATTGTGGTCCTTCTCAGAACGAAGCCAGGGGGCCACTCATGACCATTGTGGCCCTTCTCTAAAGAACCCATGTGGCATGTATGAAATTCCATGGGGCCACTCATGACCATTGAGGTCCTTCTCTAAAGAACCCATGTGGCATGCCTGAAATTGTTAGCATTTAGGTGGTCCTCTTAAGTCAACTTATAGTCTTCAACCCCAAGCTAAGCACAATAGTATTTTTTGGTCAACAACCTATAAGACATCCCCATTCTAACAAAAAGTGAATGTTATAAGGAAACTTTTGCTAATGGGCCTATTTTTAGTTATTGTAGAAATCTAAATCAATTGAAAAGATAATGAATACTTTGGATGCAGTTGAAAAAATCATATTCAAGGTGGTGAAATATTTTAGGATTTGTAAGTTAATTGTAATTTGATATTTCATAATAAAGTTAAAGTGATAAGCATTTAAAGTGATAGGTGGTGTAGTGGAAGTATGGTGAGTCCATAATACATATGATAAGTATTTAAAGTGATAGGTGGTGTAGTGGAAGTATGGTGAGTCCATAATCCATATACTTTAAGATTAAAATTTAATTTTGATATATTTTGTTGTTGCTTATATTTTGTTTAAGTGATATTTATAATTCTATTTTTAAAATATTGTGGGATTATATGAAATTTCAATATATAAAATTAATTGTAATATATTAATTTTAATATAAAGATATTATAAATATTGATTTGTAATTTGATATGGATAATTTATTAGATAATTTATTACAAAAAATTCTAAAATATATTAGAAAAGTTGAATCTACTATATGAAGGTTTATATCGTTTTAGATTTTTGGATATATTAATCACTGTTTATTGCATATGCATGCAAATTATACTTATGCAAAAAATAAGAATAATGAAATAAAACCCACAAACTACAAATTAACACAAGATATAAATTGGGAAACTTGTTCGAGAGAAAACCTCATTGGAAGGTCAGGCTACTTTGCTCTCTTTCTCTAAATGGAAAATGGATGCAAGTACTAAGAAGTGAGGCTTATGGCCCATGACCACTACAATGCACAAACCATCTCTATTTTCTCTCTCCATATGCACTCTCGGCTACTATGCTCATATATGAAATAGAATGTACTCGAATAGAATGGAATCTCTTTTCCTCCTAGTGGCCCAGTTATAACACAACCTGATAGCCTACTAGTGGTTAAGTTTGACTTCTTCAACTCTTAACTAGAGTTACAATATGTACTATTCTATAGTTTTCCTCATCATGATCATGTGGCTAGCCACTTTTCGATCAATAATGGGTGCTGACGTGGCATCCTCTCATATTATGGTGGTCAAAACAAGAAGGTCAACTTTTGAGTGGCATAAATTTTGCATATAGACTTTGATTGAGGTGATGCTTGTGTTGATGTTGGAAATATATCTATGTGTAGAATAGCGCAAAAATTTGAAGCACTTAAGAAGAAAAGTTTTACCCCCAAAAAATTCCATTTGATTCCTCAAACTTCTTCTCGAAGGTTTCGACCACCAATTTGCCAAAATGGGACATGCTAGTAAAAATGTTCCTGTGAGCTAATTCCTCCACTTTTTCCACTATGAAAGCTTCAAGATGGATAACAAATCGTATAATGATATAATCTAGATTAGACACTATGTAGTCTTTCTCATAATGTTTGAGGAGGCCAACCTCCATCAAGAGAGATCATGTGGCTTATGAATAGGGCATGGAAATATCTCTCACTCCCTTTTTCATGTATCCAAGACTACAACATCAAAAAATTCATTTGTGGTTCCTATACTTCTGCCCGATTCACATAATACATTCATTAGAAAAATGTTTAAATCTAAAGTCAAAGCGTTCATATATCCAAATGATATGATTCATTCATTATGTAATTTAAAACTTAGTGCTCCATATAATATAAATCACATAGGTACACATTGGTTTGTGTATAATAATAGAATACACGATAAAGCACACTATATCTTAAACAATGCAAAATATCATTGAACATTGAGTGTGGTGCACTTTAATAAGTACAATGCATCATTTTGGTGCATGTCTTTTAACCCCATTAGCAATGTCTCTAAGGAAAGAGAGAAAACAATCATATGAAGCTATGTGTTCTTCTAGGTATTGTAGTGTGGTTATGTGGAAACGACACACCACTTGCATTACATCCAACAATGGAGTGAAGAATGGGTATGCACTAGCAATTTGATGCATTCTTTCTACACTATAGATGTCGTGTTTACTAAAGCTGAAGACATATCGTAATGTAGGTTGACTACTTCATACTCTCACCAATGTGTTTATGATGAGGGGATTCCCTATGCACAATATGTGTGAACATGCACTAACACACTACTGTGTTAGTACACATGTTGATTTTATTTAACCTTATCTAACAATGGTACATATAGGTAACCAAAAGTCATTGCAAAATCCATAATACACTGTGACTACTTCAATTGTACATCAAGGTTGTAGGACACACCCATGTTAGTGTAGAGTATAGTGCACTAAAAATAGTGCAATGAGATGTGCCCCTATTCTATCTAATTGCATGTACCTCATATATATCATCCATATGTTCATCTTTATAAGATTCATTACATGTTGTACTTCATGAGCAACACCATCTTTAGCACACATGGTATCACACCACTATGGTATGTTACCAAAAAAATGCACCTTGTTGATGTAACTTATTCATACACAAAAGCACCATGTAGACGCCTTATTGTCATTCGAAAAAACTGAAAAAACACTAACTAATTTTACATTAAAAGAACAAAAACATGAAAATATAAAGGCTTAACACAAAATTCCATGGTTTAATCTCTATGGTTAACTAGGCATCATTGTGGGAATGTGAAAGATGTTCCAATGTTTTTTGTTTTTTTGTTTCTTTAAATAAAATTGAGGATTTTAAGCTATCATAAATGGAAAGTGAGGACAAAATTCAATAATTCAGAAACACATAATTTTAGGGTGTGGTACAATGAAAAAAGCATCGATGCTTGGAAGAGAGGAAGGTATTGAAGGATTCTAAAAATGGAAAATCAACTAGAGTAGTTTCTTTGTTGTAAACACAATATACCTTTTATTCCAATGCATCAAGGTGTTTCTTTGTGTAGTATATTAATAAACCTATAAAATTACAAAACACTAAAGGACTTTTCCCCACAAAACATCTACCCACCACCTCTACTAAGAACTATTACTAAAATGAATAAGAGAGAACATACTCACTAAACCTTATTTTATTTATAATGAAAAAATTACATTTATATAATAAAAAATATCAATAAATATTTATGAAACTTGATTATAAATATTTATCTATCTATCTATATACAAAATCTAGACAATTATTTATATTACCTTACAAAACAAAGTGCATGAGTCTTAATATATGTCTTTTAGTCTACCACTAGGAAAACCATACTACTCACATAGATATGTGGCTTTATGCCAGAATATCAATCCAAAATAAATAACATAGAAAAAGCGTTCATAAGAGTATGATAAAGTTTGGAAATGGACTATAAAATTTAAATTAATAGCTACCTAGAAGGAATTATAGTAGCCTTGTGAAATATGAACCAATTCTCTTCAAAACGGAGAGCTCAAAATTAGTTAATTTCTTTGTCCTTAGAGATACATTGGAGTTCAACTACTCCAATGCAGAAAAAGAATCCTTACTAAGCTTCAAATCGTTCCACTAATACGTTTCCCAAAATAGTTTTTATTTTCTAGTACAAGTCTATAGTTTGGTAGTATTTGGTCTACTTGGTGCGGTTGTTCCCTGTATTAGGGATATAATGGCCCACATTGTCTTCTACTTTTTCTTGGAGATGAATTAGTGCCTTTCCACTTGAGATTCTTGCTCCACATTGTTTATTTCCCTATGAATTGAGGGTGGAGTATTCTCCCAGAAAGTTGCAACCAATCTTTTAAAATTTGATTGAGCTTTGGTGCAAAGGGGCTTCTTGTTTCTTCAACGAACCCTACAACCATAGGAGGAGGTATCTCTTGACCTATTGGACAGAAGGAACAAGCAACATGTGTGGCTGACTTGAAAGGCGACGAAACAAAACAAAGGGACTAGGGGAGATGCATAAGATCCCTCAAACAAAGATCGTAGATGAGAGTTCAGGAAAGAGGGAAGATGATGGTCATTAGAGGAAGAAAGGAGTGACCACCCACAAATCAACATAAAATAAAACCAAACATAGAGGACAGGATTCAAGGAGGCAATAGGGTGCTTAAGAAAATGGATAGAAAATATTCAATTGAGAGAGAGAGATAGAGAGAGATATGGTCACCCACAAATCAAAGAAAGGCTAAAACAATCATAAATAAAAGTGAATAGGGATCGGTTCTTGGACCTATAAGCCTTAGTTAACTCTGTACCCATAAGGCTATGAACTAGGAAAATGAAAGAGAACCAAAATAAGAAGGAATGGTGATGCCAATTCAAGACAAAGTCACAAACTAGAAAGCAATTAAAAGCATAACCTTTCCCTCCGTTTCAAGGAGCCACCGCCATTTCTAAGGAGCCACCCAAAGTTGCCAAAGTGTAGTTATGCATGGGTGTGGGAGGAAACAAAATAATATTTTCGTTGAACTAGACTAATTTTGGAGAGACTTGAGTGAAACAATACAAATACTTATAGGCTTGTTTGACGATAGGTATTGTCATCCTTTACTCAAAGGATTAGGGGGGAACCTGCTAAGATCTCATGCATATAAATGATCATAAATACAAACCCTGCAAATGATACTAAACTTAACAATATTAAACCTACTCTAGTAATACAGATATCTTTTATTTAATATAATCTTCTAAAACAAAATAATATTCTTCATTATTTAGTTTATTCAAAACTAAAACCCCATTAAAAAAAATATATAATTACTATATATAATGAAAGGGGTTTGAAAACTACTAAATTGTTCCAAAGTCTTTATCCTTACCACAAACCTTTACCTTGGTAAAATCAGATTTTAATGTTCTCAAATAAAACTAACTTTCATGGGTGAAGCTTTCTTATAATTAAATGCTCCTACATCTTAATTTAATCTATATTTCTCTTCTACCTATATAATTTTGAACTCTTTTTTTTCATCTTAAAAAAATTAACCCCACGACCATAATCTCATAGCACTAAAAAAACCTTTCATATGCCCCTTTTATTTTAATAAACCTCCTACTGGATCCCAATGACACTTCCATACACCCATATACTTTTTATATAGTTGTGATATTGTGTCATAATCCATTGTTTTAACTCAATCCTCATTGAGATTTTGTGTAAGTATTGCAATATTCAACCTAGTAACTTTACATCATTAAATCTTCCGTCTTTTTCATCCATATAAATATAAAAATGTACCACCAAGACATAAGTATGATCAATGTTATTGCAGGCTGCCATTTATATTATGATTCTAGGCTAGAAAATGAGTATGTTGTGGAGATGTGTTAATTTAGATTAGTAAATTGATATGTGCTTTTACAAAAGTGTTCGATAATTTAGTTTTCTTGCTTCTATTACAATTTCTATCTCCTAAATGAAATGAAGCTAGGATGAGTAATTTTAAAAAATATATATCTTTTAATTTAATAATAATTTATTATAAATTATCAATAAATAAAAAAATATTATTATATATTTAATATTTATTTAGAAAGGAATAGAAAATACTATATTAATATGATTTAAATTTATAATTAAATGATAAGAAAAATAATACATTTTAATATTTATTAATTAATTTTATAATAATAATTCCTTATAAATAATGACATTAATGAATGAGAGATAAGTATATAAAATTATAGAGATAAATATATGGAATTTATATGATTACAATTTAGTTGTTTTACATTGAAACCTTCTTACAACAAAAATACATGTAAATAAATTTTTAAAATAATTATTTTATTTGTAAAATGGTAAAATTTATTGTAATTTAATTGTTAATCAATAATGATTATTATGATAATAATCATCACTAGTTGTTATTTGTGAATATAAGTTGACTTGTCATCATATTCAAAAAAATATGGCACCTAAAATAATTTGTGCATAACTCACTAGGGAACATACTTTGTTCTTACCAAATGTCTTTGAATTTTAAGTTACTACTTTATTTCATTATATTTATGGAAAGAAAAATTTAAGCAAATTAAAAATGATTTTATATTTTACTTTAAGAACAATAATCAATTTTAATATAAATAATTTATAAAAAAAAAATCACTTTTCTAACACTGAAACTACATTTATATGACGTGTTTTCTAATAACATTTAACCTTAATCCGATACACTATTCCAATTACAATTTAAATTCTTATTAACCATTTTTAATATAGTTGAGAGCAAGACTAAAGTTATTTTAAATTATTTTTTATTTTAATAGATATATATATGAAAGACCATATGAATATTTTAACCATTAACTTTTATGTCAACAATGTTTCATTGCTCATTCAACCTTTCCAAAAAATAATTGTCCCCAAGGAACACGTGGGTTTAGAAATCCGAATAGGTTTCTTGTGATGCCAAATCCAATCACACAAGCTACGTTGTGTGAATTGTTTTTTATTAAAACGTTTGTTAAAATCCAACACAATTGATTGAACTAATCTATGTTTGTTAACAAGGTGTCCGTAGAACGAGAGGATGACATCGTTAATGCCATGACACAGGGGAACGTTATATCTGGTTCTTCACTTGATCCGACATTCCTTCGAACTGGAGTTGCATGCATGATGACATAGAGAATGGTGGAGTGATTGGATGAGACTAGGAACCCCCTTGACAGGCAAATATGGAGTATTAATGACTCCATCATTCATTGCATTGGGATGGATGATCCCAGGAAGTAAGAAAATCATTATTTTTATCCGGGCATTGAATCACACCATGAAGCAATGATTCTTTTACTTGAGCGTTGGTTAGTTATTTCATTGTTTTGGATATCTGTAAGAGTAGGGTGGTTGACTCATTGTAAGGACTCAAGGTGGTCAGGTAAGTTTCAATTTCATTCTAGGTTGGTATTGGTCATCCCTGGTTCATTTTATCCCTACATTTGGGTATGTTTCTTGCTGCATCTCTATTCACGATGGAAATTTAAGTTACAACTCCTATTTGGGTATGTGTTGGTTGTCTTTGGTTTGTTTTATTGTTTCTTTGGGTTCTAGTACTTCCTGTCTCGTAGTGAACATCTAGGCAAATTTGAGGGTGTTGGGTTTTATAAGTGTGGGTATCTACAGTTGGATTTTCATTCAGTTAGTGGTTCTTTGCATCAAGGTTTGTATGGTATCAATGTCAATTACAAATGCACTTTGTCTGTTTCATACATACTTCCTCCTCTGTTCCATCTTTCGAGTTGGAGGTTATATTACTCGTTGTGGACCTTCAAATTGCTGAGCCATCTGGTATTTATTTCAATAGCCTTGTGTTACTTGCAAGAGTCTATTATAGTTGATCCGGATTTAAACAGGGACGCAATAAAATACAGAGATAACCATATACACAAAGATGCAGCGGAAATAATACTTCATTTCATTAATGGAAAATACTGAAATATGCTTACAACCGGAAATAGAAATAAACCAGCTAGGGCGATGGTAGCTTATCTCTGAGAAGAGATGTATGGCTACATGCCTCTGAATTGTGTTACAATGAGGCTTGAAGGCCTATTTATTGTTGAGAAACAATGGAAAAACCCTTCACATTCCAAAACCTAACCCTGGAAGATGAAACGCCAAATTGTTGGCCCCGTTTTTGGGTAAGTTGGTACATCAACTTCCCAGGGTTGCGAATTGGTCGTCTTATCTCCGTTTGACGCGCATGATAGCCCGTTGGAAAGATCTCTCCGAGGACTACGACGGAATAGACGATTTTTTTCACGAAAAATCACTGGCGGTAGATTTCCCAAAAAACGTCGTTTAGGGCCTCAAAACGGTTCCGGAAGTTTAGGACCCGAAAAACTGCTAAAAATAGTAAATTTTGCTATAATTAAGGAAACTGAAAAAAAAAAACTGCACGAAGCAATAGTAGAGGGGATCCAAGTGGAATTAGCGGGTGGCCACCAATATCCACCTGGATCATTCCTCCCCCCTTAGGAAGCAATCGTCCCCATTGCCTTGAGTTCCTCCATGAGATGAGGGAAATTCTGCTGCACTTGGTCCCTAGTGAAGGAGTTGTCATGCTTTGGAAACTCGATAAAGTTGGATATTCTACTGGCGAGTGTGCTTGATCTGTGTTTCCATGATCCAATCAGCTGCAGCTTGTTCCATGCAAGTTGGATTTAACTCTGTGGGTGTGAGTTGTTCTGCAATGTCGGACGTGTCTAGTAATGGCGGAAAGTATGGTCGAAGGCGGTCGACATTGAACACCGGGTGCAGGCCAAGGAATGGGG
>APFE030325488.1:0-11395 GCA_000404065.3 Pinus taeda
TGTAAAAAAAAAACACTAAAATAATACTGGTCGACCAAATCAATTATAATGTTTATTTGATTTGATAAATGCACAGTGTACTATAGCTAAAAGCTTATTTTTATACATATGGATCGCTACTCTCTTTCAGAATTATTTTCGTTCCGCCTTACTTTTATTTATTTAGAAAGTTGGAAAGTTATCAATTGTGTGAAAACCGGGAGAAATTTTCAATATGGAATAATGCAGTGTACGACTGACACTGTAATTATATAGGGACGTCAGTTTACCCGTTTTTGGCCATTTTAACCCTAAATTACGGTTTACTCCAAAATAAACCCGTCATTGTTACCTGGCTAATTATTTATAAAACTGTCAAAATGATGGGCAGATAAAAAATCAAAAGTTTCAATTATATATACATATTTTATTTATACATATATTTACTCCAGACTGGCGCACTCCAACTCTCAACTTCCGCATTTAATTCATAAGATTTGATGTCAGGCGATATCTATTATTCAACAAACTCTCAACTTCCGCATTTAATTCATTAGATTTGATGTCAGGCGATATCTATTATTCAATCTATCAGATTTGATATCAGGTGATTCTATTATTCTATCACTTTGGGTGCAGCGCAGAGAAACCAAAATCCTTTTCTTTGAATCAATTCAATAGATTATTGAACAAAAGTTTATAAATGCCAGAGGAAGCTTTTCCATTCAAAAATTACATCGAAGCTCACAAAGAAGGTAGGAAAGTGGGAAGATCACTATTGCAAGAAAAGTGGCTTTTAAAGTTGTGTTTACCATTCTCAATTTTCTGTTACTTGTGCCTTAACGCTATGGGAATTTTATAATATCCCTGATACAGAGTTTCATACAATAATAAACAGAAATACAAGCACTCCAGCATTCAGGGAAGAGTAAGCATTTATCCAAATAAAGACTTCTCTAGATTTGGGTTAATAGCAGAGTGTTCAGGTATGCCCAAGTTTTCTTCGGGCTTTCTCATGCAGTGGAAGCAATGCGTGATGCGTGTTTGCAGTTTTGAAGATAAGGCCATTTGTAAACTTGTTTGTTAATTTATTTGGATAAGCAACCGTCTTGAATGCTAAGGTAGGTTTGGTTGGCAAAGAACATTTAAGGGAATTTTTTTTGAATATGTCATTTTTCTTTTCTTTTTTGTAGTTCGAGGCTATTTATTGCATTTTTATTTAGCATATATCATTTTTATCTTAATTATCTTTAAAAAAATAGATTAGGTTAATTGAGATTATAAATAATAATATTTCCAAGTTACTCTGAAGTCAAACTCTACTGGGACAAGTTAGCTAGACATTCCAAGTCTAATCTACAAAATAGTTGTTTTTTGTGAGTATTTTATTTACAACAATTACAGTAAAAGTTTTCCACTAGGTGTTGGAGAACACATGTCCAACATTGATAATTTTCTGACCAATACCAAAAAGGTGAATGCCAATTACAAAACAAAACATCTAAATACTTAAAAATTGCACTTTGAATGACATTCCTAAAAGATAAATTCTTAGAAGAAACCAACTTGAAATCACTTCTTTGTAAAAGAGAAAAATTGTATTTTGCATTATGGAAAAATTTAGAGTTTTTTTTTTTATTCAATGGAATTCCCTTATCATTTAAAAACTTGCGTTAATGAGTATTAATTAAATAGAAATTACGTGGTTTATAATAAAAATATAATAATATAATGAGGAAGATTTGATCCTCATATTGCATCACTTTCTTTGAAATAGCTAGATTATATGACCTTATACATTTCTAAATTGCAGAAAATTTGATAAAACATATATTTATAAAAATGGACATGGATATAAACTATGAATTTGTTACATTAGATTATTAGGGGTTTTCTTGTAAGAGTTATGGAGTGTTTTTCTTATGAGAATCTTACACTCTATAACTCCATAAATATAGGTTTTGCTAATATGGAGTTATGAGAATATGGATTGTCATTCCATTACCAATCTATTTAGTTATGGAGCGTCATATTTAGAATATTTAGTTAAAATATTTCAAATATTCTAAATTATGTGACACAAGCTAACAGTGGAAATAAAATGGACTTAATAATGGGTCCTGACTTGGGTCTTCGTTGCCTTTGACACTTTTATTTCATTTTTAACCCTATCATATAGTTATGAATTCGAACTACCTACATTTAACCGACTTTCATCACAATTCCCATTAATATTCGTTTCTTGAAATTTGTACATAAATTCCCAATTTGTTTAAATATTTTTTAATAAAATAAATTAGTATAGTATTTAATTATTATTTGTTAGTTATATATAAAGAAAGTAATATTAAAAACTTTTTCATAAAAGTATAATAAATTTTTCACGTGGGAAAAAGTATTTTGTGTATGCACAAGCAAAATAAATATTAAAGTCATCTGAAGGGTGATTAAAATAATTATGTCTTAGAGGAGAAAGTTCGTGATGGGCAAGGGGACCTGTCCTAAGATTAAGCCACTGGTTCGTGATGGGCAAGGGGACCCGTCAAATTTAGCCCCTGTGTTCGTGATGGGCTAGAAGGGGACGCTTCATCAAATTTAACCCCTGTAGGATTATTATAATAACCGGCAAAGGCATGTATTTAGCAAATTAAATGAAAATTGCAGGAAGCTGCAAACTGAAATGCTTACCTTTGCATATATGTACCGCATATATAATTAACAGTGTCCCCTGGTCGGGATTATTAGTCCCTGCCTGGGACTATTAGCGTTCGATCACGCGTTGACCGGGGTATTAGTTCTTCGGTTGACCATAAATTTTGAGTGTTTAAAAAATTTTAACAAAAGTTTATGGCTGACAATGTCATTCACTGAAATGTTAACCAAATTTTTTGTTTCAAAAATATTCTACCTCTTATTGCGGCCTTCACGTGCCCCGATACGAAAATATTGTGGTAAAATTTTTATATACAAAGTTTACCCTGCATTTTAATTACAAGATTTGTTTATATCCAAAAAAATTATCTTGCACTTCATTTTATATCCAAAGTTAAGGCAACATTGATTTTTCGTGCCCTCATTTTATCCAAAGTTCATTTTATCCAAAGTTGTTCTTGGTCCGATGTGCCTGTTCTCCGTGTCCTGCATGCAGTGTACTGCATGCTGCAAGTGCCAGATGTTAATGGCCACTCAATAATCATTCAATAACCACCGGCCACGCCGGTATATGGAAATTATACTGGGAAGAAATCATGGGACATGCAATTCATACTGTTATATTTTCACTCACGAATTTGTTTGCGGATCAGACATCCATCGAATCAATTACACCTGTGCAACAATGGCG
Source organism: Pinus taeda (assembly GCA_000404065.3). NCBI lineage: Eukaryota > Viridiplantae > Streptophyta > Pinopsida > Pinales > Pinaceae > Pinus > Pinus taeda. The sequence goes on from APFE030325488.1 coordinate 3,323, forward strand.
CACAAGGGAGAATCTTCAGAACCGTAAGTCTCCTTGCTTTTCATTTTCAGAGGGTTTGGTTTATCAGGTCTTTTTTGAAGTGGTAGTTCATGTGTTGTATGCTGTTGAGCTAAATTTCGGTGGGTTTTGATTACAGCAAAGGAGTCAAAAGGGATTTCAGCACTGCTATTTTGGAGCGGAAGAAGGCTCCCAATCGCCTTGTTGTCGATGAGGCTATCAACGAAGATAACTCTGTGGTCTGTCTGCATCCGGACACCATGGAAAAATTACAGCTCTTCCGCGGAGATACTATTCTTATCAAGGTATGCTTTGATATTGATAATGGTAAAATTGCCCTCTTTTCTTGGCTCTGTGGGATTCGATCTTTGATCTATTCGTGATATTTTGATCTAATTTGCCCGGGGCACCTGGGGTTTCGAATTTTGTGTTTTAGGGCAAGAAGAGAAAGGATACGATTTGTATCGCTCTCGCTGATGAGACGTGCGAAGAGCCCAGGATTAGAATGAACAAGGTTGTGCGTTCGAATCTGAGGGTTCGACTCGGCGATGTTGTTTCGGTTCATCAGTGCCCCGATGTAAAGTACGGCAAGCGTGTGCATATCCTGCCTATTGATGATACCATCGAGGGCATTACTGGCAATCTGTTCGATGCATATTTAAAGCGTGAGTCTCATTTTTTTTCCCGACTCATTCTGTTTTCATATTTCTCTTCTTAAAGTGATGGATATTCTGGTATTTTTTATTTTTTCTTCTGAATTCTGCCTTTCCAATGTTTTCATTTCTTAATGTCTTTCTCACCTTTAGAAAATGTAGGTCAGTGCATTAAGTTTGCACCAATGCATGAATTTACCATCTGGTTATGAGGCTGTTCATACATGCCAGTATCTTGGGGTAAATTGTCTTATATGTACAACAAATAGATCTCTAAAGGTAATTTGATTTTCATAAGCTTAAAGAAACTTAGGTTAGAAAGATTTGCTTTGTGCGTTTTACGTTTTGAATAGCTCCCTGTAATTTTCGTTATGAGTTATCTTTCTAACATTGTGCGTTAAAAGTTTAGGATGATATGTTTTGTGCAATTTATTTGCTTTCTTCTTCTCTTTCTACAATGCGGGTTATAAGATCAGGTAAATATGGTTTCTAAAGTTCTGATATTTTCTTTGCAGCCTATTTCATGGAGGCCTATCGCCCAGTAAGGAAAGGAGACCTTTTCCTTGTTAGAGGTGGAATGCGCAGTGTAGAGTTCAAAGTAATAGAGACGGACCCTGGGGAATATTGTGTTGTTTCTCCTGATACTGAGATCTTTTGTGAGGGAGAGCCTGTGAAGCGGGAGGATGAAGATAGATTGGATGAAGTTGGTTATGACGATGTTGGCGGTGTAAGGAGGCAAAGGGCCCAGCTTCGTGAATTGGTTGAGCTTCCACTGAGGCACCCACAGCTTTTTAAATCAATTGGCGTTAAACCACCAAAGGGAATTTTGCTCTTTGGACCACCTGGTTCAGGGAAAACCTTAATTGCTAGGGCAGTAGCCAATGAAACTGGTGCTTTCTTTTTCTTAATTAATGGGCCCGAAATTATGTCGAAGTTGGCTGGAGAAAGTGAAAGCAATCTGAGGAAAGCCTTTGAGGAGGCAGAGAAGAATGCCCCATCCATTATTTTTATTGATGAAATTGATTCAATAGCACCCAAAAGAGAAAAGACACATGGTGAGGTTGAGAGGCGAATTGTTTCTCAACTTTTGACACTGATGCATGGGCTAAAAGCTCGAGCCCATGTTATTGTGATAGGAGCAACTAACCGGCCAAATAGTATTGACCCAGCTCTTAGAAGGTTTGGAAGGTTTGATAGGGAAATTGATATTGGGGTTCCTGATGAAGTGGGGCGGCTGGAAGTCCTTCGTATACATACAAAGAATATGAAGCTTTCGGACGATGTATGAACTTAGCCGCGTTGGAATTTTCTATTTTCACATATTTCAACGCTATTTTTTATACTCTGACTTTATATATTATGTTTTTGATTTTTGGTGCAGGTTGATCTTGAACGAATTGCGAAGGACACACATGGATATGTTGGAGCTGATCTTGCAGCTCTTTGCACCGAGGCTGAGCTACAGTGCATCAGGGAAAAAATGGATGTTATAGACTTGGAAGATGAGACCATCGATGCTGAAATCCTCAATTCTATGGTTGTTACAAATGAGCACTTCCAGACTGCGTTGGGCACCAGTAACCCATCTGCCTTGCGTGAAACTGTGAGTTGTGTCAAATTTCTTCTAGCAATATCCTTTTCTATAAGTATCAGTCAAGAGGGGTTATATAAACACTCAGGTGCGAACAATGCATCTCTTCTATTTGTTTATTTATAAGCAATAGTGTATTAATAATATTTGTATTTGTACGATAGGTTGTTGAAGTGCCCAATGTTTCTTGGGAAGATATTGGTGGTTTGGAAAATTTCAAGAGGGAGCTTCAAGAGGTAAAGCAGTGGACCTCAGGATTACTACATTTCTATTTTTGATTCTTTGAAGGATGTCAACTATGTGCGAATCCTGAACATCACTAACTAAGATGTACGTTAATGTTGGTCTGTAGACTGTTCAATATCCAGTGGAGCACCCTGAGAAATTTGAAAAGTTTGGCATGTCTCCTTCCAAAGGAGTGTTCTTTTACGGGCCACCAGGTTGTGGTAAGACGCTGCTTGCAAAAGCTATTGCGAATGAGTGCCAGGCCAATTTTATCAGTGTAAAAGGCCCAGAATTATTAACTATGTGGTTTGGAGAAAGTGAGGCTAATGTTCGAGAGATTTTCGACAAAGCCCGACAGTCAGCGCCTTGCGTCTTGTTTTTTGATGAGCTTGATTCTATTGCTACCTGTGCAATAGATTATACTGTGGTGTACTGTGTAAATGGAGGAATTAGACTTTCAAGTAGCCGGAACCAACGACAATTTATACCTGAATGCCAGTTTAGTATTTACAGTTGTGGTCTGTGACAGGGAGTTCGACGTACCCACCCACTAGTTAAAACGTTGAAAATAGGAGTCGTAGTTGAAATGGTTCAGGAGTCCTAATTTGAAATGGTTTCTATAATATGATTTCCTGGGTTGACTCATTTAACCACCACAACTCCCTGTCACACCAAAAAGTGAGAAGAACATTGCCGTTCCGCTTCGTTTCAGAAAAATGGACCTGCACTCACCTCATCTCTGAAGCTTCTTATTTAATCTCACGCTTCACACATGAGGAGTGGTATTGTTCGGGCTCGGACAGAAGCGCGTTCATCAACCACATCATGGTAATTGATTGATGCATTTTTATTCCAAAAGCACTCCAGCGTTTCAGTATATTGCATTCACATCAGCGAGGTATACATATTCTCAAATAGTCCATTATTTTTCTTTGCACAGAAAATGTTTTTGTATATTTCATTTCCAGTCTATGAAGTAGCTCCCCATGTTGACAGTTTGTTCTCTTTAAATCAGTTTGTCTGTTCAGGTAGAGAGAAATACAAATCCCCATTAAGCCCAGAATTGCATATTCAATAAAAAAAGGCCATCTATTCCTGGTGCGAACCCTCGGCTTCTTATCAAACCCATAATTTCTCAGCATCTAAAAAAATTCATTGAATATGTTAGAATATAATTTCCAGAAAGCAGCCTTATAATATACTAAACTTGGCTACACTGTGCAGAAAAGTGCAAGTATCTGCTTTTTCGCAGTGAGTATGGGGTGCAAAGAAAGTAGATTCTTGCGTCTGCTGGTGGTGATGGTGGCGGCGGCGATGCAAGCATGTGCGACACAAAGCAAGAGCACAATGGAGAAGCACTACAGATGGCAGATAAAATATGAGTTCTGGTCACCGGATTGTGTGGAGAGAATGGTTATTGCAATCAATGGGCAATTTCCAGGACCCACTGTTCGTGCCAGAGCTGGCGATACAATCGTCGTGGAAGTGGAGAATCTGATGCCCACTGAAGGCGTTGTCATACACTGGCATGGCATCCATCAGGTCTTATTTTTTGATTTGTGGACAAATATGAATTCTGCATGAACACTAATTTTGATCATGGATTGTGTGGGCTATAATTATATAGGATTTGGTTGGGTTTTAATGATGGCAGATCGGGACTCCGTGGGCAGATGGAACTGCGGGCATTACACAGTGTGCCATAAACCCTGGAGAGACATATGTATACAAATTCCTTGTAGAGAAGGTGCATTTAGAGATACTGATAGTTTTCATTGTATTATTGTACAAGTATGGGAATAACTTGGATGAATAATGTATATTTTCTAATGTGAAGTGTGTGAAATTCGAACTTAATAAATGGATTTTGAAATATGATGAACAATAGCGAAGTTCATTGAATGAAGTTCATTGAATTAAGATCAGAGGAGCAGAGCAGACGAGTAGAGGAGCAGAGTAGAGAGTGTCGACCAGCTAGTTTGAGGAGCAGAGTGCATCTTCCATCGTTCACCATATGTTCACCATGGTTTTTCACACACCATTTTTCATGGACACTGTCGATAAGGCTCGAAGGAGAAACGGTCAAGGCCCGAAGGAGAAACGGTCAGGGTACGGCACCCTACCTCTGCTCAAGGGAAAAACACTATTTCAGGCGTATGCAAAAGCAAATTATATGAAGTTTCAGAGCTGTGTTCAGAGATAAGCTCAGAAAAGTCATAGTGGTATGTCGATCCAAATCTCTTTTCAATTAATTGAAACATTTATTTCCATTTCAAGTTTTCCATTGAACTAAAAATATGTGGTTTGTTTCATTTCCAAGACTGTAACTTTGGCATACACGCAGGAAATTCAAGTTGGAATGGGACCTTGAAAGTAGCTGAGGTATCCCTCATACCCTGAAAGCAAGCAACGACAAGGTAAATCAATTTTCCTTTTCCTGGACAACGAGAACTTAAAAGCTGTGATACAAATAGGTGAATCCAATATATTTCTCTGTGTAACCACCCTAAATTTACTGTAACCACCTAAATTTTTGGAATCTATTTGTCTAGTACATGAAGGTTTCCTGAAAATCCTGTGCAGAAACTGTTGGGATTGGAATTTGATTGATACCCCTATGCGGTGTATTTGTCCTGTTTTTTGAATAATCATTGAACCACTGCAAAATTTGGAAAAAAATAAAAATATTAATAATATAATAAATAAAAAACTTGTAAACGTGCATGTAATTACAGCTTTCTCAAACTTTTGCTTAGCTGACTGTTTGCATTAGACGCTACATGTAGTGTTTGCATTAGACGCTACATGTAGTTTTTGTAGCCTGGTTGGTTTCACCATGGCGATGCTTCTACCTGCAAATAGAATTGATTTTCCTATGCACCTTCACTGTTTTTTTTCATGGCTTTTTCTTGCCCAGTCAAATCTATTGTGGCTGACGTAGTCCAAGATTTCTTCAGCTGCCAGGAATGAATTATGGTTCACCCTGCACTAATATGTCCATGGCCATTTACTCAATTCTGTCTTTGCTCTCGAAAAATGAGAGGGTTTTGAAAATCATTATTATTGTATAGAATAAGAATAAAATCATTATTATTGCATAGAATTGGCTCAAACCAAAGCGTTTGTATTGTGTTGTTGTGGCAGACCCGACAGGGACTACCGCCACTGCAGTGGCTCCCTGTTATATTTAACCGGCAACGCATTCTAAAGCAATTAAATGAAATTCAGGAAGCCCACTGGAAACTGAAATGCTTACTTGCATATAGTACCATACATAATTACAGTGTCAGCCTTCAGTGGGATTATTATTATATAATTAGTGTCCGCCTTCAGTGGGATAATTACAGTGTTAGCCTTGGCTTTCCTTTTCGGTCAGTAGGTCCAGCAACGCATTCTAAAAGCAATTAAATTAAATTGAGAAGCTAGAAACTGAAATGCTTTTGATGCTGATGTATAGATTTTTAAATTGGTTTAAAATTTAAATTTAAATTTAAAGATAATCAAGGAATTACGCAGACAGATTGACTTGTAATTTGATTAAAAATTTAATGGAAATGTATATTTATTTGAATGTATATATTTTTTAAAGGGGATAATATTGGGTAAGATTGTAAATCTTTTAAATGGGTTATTTTTATGGTTTGATTTTTTTTAAAATGTATAAATAAATTTGGGTTTTCCAAAATCAAAATATACATTTATATTTTACTAATAAAATCTATATAGGTGTATATACTCTAACTACTTTAGAATTAAATTTTTAATTTTTTGAAGGAAACACATGTTATAATAGTTGTCCACAACAATTAATTAACATTGTTATTTTTTTGTAAGCTTGGCAATTCTTTTCTATTCATTTCAAAAGATACTCAAGTTTTACATCCATGTTCAACTCGGTCAACTGGCCTAAACCTACCCACTCGGAACTAGGCTTATATGCCATCCAAAAACAAAAGAGTTTGAGACTATCTAACAACACTATATGTACCTGATTGTCTTTAATTATCCTAATGAATATATATCTATAACAACGTATCAAAGTCTGCAATTTAGTCATTCATACATATCAAAATTTTGAAAACCAAACTATGTAAATCACACTGCTACTCATCAAACGAGTCAATAGGTGCTAGATCTTTTGCACTGGACCTTGGCAGCTCAGTTTGGGGAAGACATGGAATATGCTTCTATAGAAAACTGAGGTGGGGTTTTGTTGTTGAATCTGTTGAAACTCCTTATGGATTTCCTAAAATTCAGTATTTGTCTTCGATGTTCCAACAAAAGAGGTTGCCAAGGCTTTAGCCACAATGATTTTCATCACCCAATAAAGATAAATTGTCTATTAAAACAGAGTGTATTGGCCTCTGGAATGGCTAGGGTTTGGGATAAAATCTCCCCATTCTTCCATATCCAATTCAGTATTTTCATCCTATTGGTTTAAGTCGAACTCCCGTCTTGAAATTAATTATCGAATCTGAGGATGAGTTTTTCTTGATAGGCATGTGTTGCTTCCCGAATTAGGCGTGAGGTATTTATGTGACCCCATCCCCTCGCTAGGTGTGGTTGGGACTGGCATCTGCCACACCTCTACCCTCTATTTTCTAACTAATGCAATATACAAATAACAAGGGTATTTAGTTGTGGCTTTCCCAGGGAATCATTGTGTAATGCGTTGATTGAAGTTTTTTTCTTGTATGCTTCGTGATTTCGTGATCATTTAATTATTTCCGCTGATGAGTAGAGTAGATTCAAGTCTATTGTTTTAGTGAATTACAATTAGCAGTTTGAATATATAAGTAATTTCTACATGGTATAAGAGCATAAATCACTCAAGAAGAGAGAATATGAGTTTGCCTTTTGTAGGTGAAATTAAATTTGTAGTATCATTCTTTAGAGCAAGCAGGATGTCGTTTTATGGATTGAGACTTGAATATTCTCTTGAGAGTAGTTCGAACGATATTGCCCCGAAGAAAAAGATGGAGGCACTATTGGAAGACAAATGTCTTAAGGAATTCGTAGACAAATATATTCCTAAGCCTCTAGTAATTGATGCTCAAGATCTGGCAAAGTGGAGAAAATGTGTTGCAAAGGCGAGAATGATTATCCTAGAAGGAGTTCGAGATCATATTGTCTCGAACCTCCACGACAAGGAGACTCCAGATGTAATGTGGAAGGCCTTGATAGACCTGTTTCAAAACAACAGTGACCATGGGAAGTTGTCACTGAAGGACAAGCTCAGGAAAATCAAGATGGAGAAGGGGGACACAATACCAAAGTACTTGACCAAGTGCACCCAATGTCGAGATGAGATTGGAAGTGTTGGTGTTACAGTTTTTGAAGATGATCTGGTGAGCCTAGCACTTCTAGGCATTCCTAAGCGCTGACACAACTACCGGGATTTGGTAAATGGGAGGGTGAAGGTACCAGAGTGGGCGAGTTTGTGGTTCGACTTGGTGCAAGAAGAGATTTAGTGGAACACCAGATAGGGATCCTAATCCAAGCATGATGATGAACATAATTTTTCCTTAGCTCGAAAGGCAAAGAAAGGGAAAGGGAAGTCATCCCATTCCAAATCAGGTTCTAGTCAGGGAAGAAAGAAGAAGGACT